>ONZH01028950.1:0-44537 GCA_900303285.1 Rhinella marina
TGTTTGCCCAGACTCTGCATGGTGGGAGGAAGGAGGATCAGTGTGAGGATGCGGTTGCCCAGACTCTTGGCTACTGAGACTGGACTTTGTGGAAGAGAGGGTGGTGCTTAACCGACTGGAAGCATTATCAGCTGAAATCCAACCAACTACCTGCTCGCACTGGTGCGGCGACAAGAGTTGTGTCTTGCGCCGCCCTGCAAACTGTGACATGAAGCTAGGAGTTTTGGATGACTATTTCTTGGGCTCTGCCAGCAGGCACAGTTTCACCGCGCCCAGAGAATAATAAGTAGCATACATTAACCCTTTCCATTTTGTTTATTTTATTTTTTTTTATATCACATAGGTGTATGAGGGCTTGTTTTTTGCCGGACAAGTTGTACTTTCTAATGGGACCATTTAACATTGCATATGATGTGGTGTGAAGCTGGAAATTCCAAACGAGATGTACAGTAATTGGAAAAAAAATGCAATGCTGCCACAGTTTTATGGGTTTTGTGTTTACGGTGTTCAATATGTGGTAAAACTGACCTGTTTGCTTATTTCTCCTGGTCAGTACTATATCCAATTAATAATAGTTTTTGTTGTTTTTTGAATCTTTTTCTGTTACGCCATTTGCCATATGGGATCAATATTTTTATATTTTAATAGTACAGTCATTTTAGGACACGGCAAATGCCTTAATTTTGGAGAAAAGGGGTAAACTTTTATCTTTATATATTTTTAAAAACTTTCACTTTTTTTTACTTTTTTAAGTCACCGTAGGTATTCTGTAATGGATATTTATTTATTACAAAATACAGAATTCAGTATATTCCAATGCAGTGCTGCCACCTGCAAGTCTGTATTAGAGTATACCAGTAATAGCCATCTGAGCCTCAAACTGGTCCTGGGCTATCACTGGAAAATAACAGGTTACCTGGTCTCAGTCAGCAGAGGCTATAGCGGGAGCACAAAGTTTTTCTGCGGGAGCACACGGTTTTCGCATTTTCACCACTCAGATGTGGTCAAAAGGGTTAATTGTAGGTTAAATGTGACCAATTGCAGATATTAGCTCCAGGCCTCTGCTGTTTGAAACAGCAGAAACCTGATGGCCATGGCTCCTGCTGTACTCATGATTAGGCGCCATCTTTAAAGTGCTGACTTCCACCATACATGTACGGGGGAGGTTGTCAATATATGTAAAATACTAATAATTGTAATAAAGGGTTTCTGTCACCAAAATTTTCACTATTAAACAGGCTTACATTATAAATGTGCAAATGTCACCTGAATTTAAATCTGATATTTATTTTTCCAATGTGCCCCCGTTTTTCTGTAATTTCAACTTTTATTGTATGCTAATTATCCTCTAGGAGCAGAGAAGGGGGGTGTTGCACCTGCTCTGAGAGGCTCTGTTCACCGACCTCATGTAATGCCTTCCCCTCTTGATTGACAGGGCCAGGCCAGCATTGGTCTCCTCCTGCATGTAAATCTCGCACCTGCGCTGTCCCGTTCAGTATTCGGCGCAGGTGCAGTGAGTGAAGGATGCTCGTTGGCTTCCGCCTTCACTCACTGCGCCTGTGCCAAATACTGAACTGGACAACGCAGGGACGAGATTTACATGGCAAACAGGGCTGGCAGGAGGAGACCAACGCTGGCCTGGCCCTGTCAATCAAGAGAAGAAGGACATTACATGAGGTGTGCGAATGGAGCCTCTAGGAGCAGATGCAACACCCCCTACTCCTAGAGGCTAATAATAATATAATAAAAGTTGAAATTACAGAAAAACGGGGGCACACTGTAAAAAATAAATAGCAGATTTAAATTCAGGTGACATTTGCCCATTTATAATGTCAGCCTGTTTAATAGTGAAATTTTTGATGACAGAAACCCTTTACAATGCTCTAAGAGTTATAGAAGTTTATACTGTTGGGTAAAATGTTTACAGTCTGATTGAAACATAGTTGATATTGTAATTGTATAATTTGTTATATAAATTTATTTAATTAGTTCATATATGTTAGGAACAATGGAGCACAGCAGAAGAAATATGCACACAACACTAAGGATTCTCCTGACAGAGGTCAAGGTTCAGAAGTGACAGTTATGGTGCAGTCTGGAGAGCTGCAAAAGGAGACGACACCATTTCCTGTCTGATCTGTGTTAATGGTAACATAAATATGCCATTGAAACAAAAGTAAACAAAAGAACAGTAGAAAGAGTTTTTTATATTAGAAACCTTCCAAAAATTGCTCCTTATCGGGAGCAGATGGTGTTTAAACACACACTGTATTATTGTAAAAATAGTGGCTTGTTGGGACCAAGCTTCCAAAAATTATGTCTTTATACTGTACGTAGTCAGGCAATCCGGGTCGGCAACGGGAAGGTCAATGCTGGCAGGCAAGGATCAGGCGGGTAGCGGAGTCGAATAACACGGCACGGGTCAGAACACAGGAACACAAGCAGGAACAGGTATAACCAAAATGCAAAATAGGACCTTGACACTGAGGCATCTTGGGAGAGGGCTGAGCAAATTAAATAGGTCCAGGGTTGGTCAATCAGGACACATGACCAACCCACATGACCTAGCATGATCACGTGATCAAAACAGCTTCAGCCCAGAGGGAGTGAGTAATACAGGGCAGTATGGAAGCTCTGGAGCGGATCATCGTGCAACAGCACTACACAGCCAGATCTCAGGACTGCAGCGGTGAATGGAAAGTACAACCAGTAGCTCACCGCTGGACACGACGCCCAGAATGGCAGCGGTATGCAGGGGTACAGTGGTGCACAGCAGCCGCTGTTACAGTACCCCCCCTTATGCCCCCTCTTCTTGAGGCCACAGCGAGACAAAAACCTTTTTATCAGATTTGGAGCATGAATG
Source organism: Rhinella marina (assembly GCA_900303285.1). NCBI lineage: Eukaryota > Metazoa > Chordata > Amphibia > Anura > Bufonidae > Rhinella > Rhinella marina. The sequence goes on from ONZH01028950.1 coordinate 2,864, forward strand.
TTCTCCTCTGGTTCCCACGATCTTTCTTCAGGACCAAAGCCCTTCCAGTCCACAAGATAATAAGTCTTCTTGCCGCGCTTCTTGATGTCAAGGATGTCCTTGACCTCAAAGACCTCATCAGAATCTCCAGACACCGGAGTACGAGTAGAAGGAGCCATCGAGAAGCGATTAAGAACCATCGGCTTAAGTAGGGATACATGGAAGGCATTAGGAGTGCGCAGAGAGGAGGGCAGACTTAACTTGTATGTCACTTCGTTGATCCTCCTCAAAACTTCAAAGGGTCCAAGGAACCTAGGAGCAAACTTGAAACTGGGAACCTTTAGGCAAATATTTTTTGAAGAGAGCCACACCTTATCTCCTGACGAGAAGTGAGGCGGTTTCCGTCTTCTTTTGTCTGCATTAATCTTCATGCGAGTCACCGCTTTATTGATGCAGACCTTGGTGTCACGACAAATCTTCAAGAAATCTCTAAATGAAGAATCTGCAGCAGGTACCCCAGAAGATGCTGGAACAGGGAAAGGAGTACGAGGGTGTTGTCCAAACACGACAAAGAATGGAGAGGATCCGGTAGATTCACTAGAGTGGTTGTTATAGGAGAATTCAGCCCATGGAAGCAATTGAACCCAGTTGTCGTGTTGACCAGAAACAAAATGCCGAAGATAGTTCTCCAATATTTGATTTACCCGCTCAACTTGTCCATTGGTCTGTGGATGATAACCTGAAGAGAAGTCCAGCTCTATTTCGAGTAAATGGCACAGGGCTCTCCAGAGCTTAGAATTGAACTGGACTCCGCGATCGGAAACAATATGGCAAGGTAAACCGTGCAAGCGGAATATGTGTTTCACGAACAGTTCAGCAGCTGAAGGCAGACCAGACAAAGGAATGAAGTGCGCCATCTTGGAGAACCGGTCCACTACCACCCAGATGACTGTACATCCGGCAGAAGAGGGCAGATCTATAATAAAGTCCATGGCAATGTGTTGCCACAGGGTCTCAGGAACAGGAAGAGGTAACAGCCCGGGTGGTTTGGTCCTGGAGACTTTATTTTGAGCACAGATTGTGCAGGCAGACACGTAATCACGCACATCTTTAGACAATGTGGGCCACCAGTAGTGGCGAGACAGAAGTTCTGTGGTTTTTCGTATCCCAGGATGACCAACCAGCTTGGAGAAGTGTCCCCAAGCAAGTACACGTTTTCTCTTAGCAGATGGCACAAAAGTCTTCCCAGGAGGAATGTCTTTTACCAGGACAGGAGCCACTGCAATCAAGTGGGCAGGATCGACTATATACTGGGGCTCCTCCTGCTGGTCAGAGAAGTCAAATGACCGAGACAGCGCATCAGCTTTGATGTTCTTCTCGGCCGGGCGAAAGTGCAGCTCAAAATCAAAGCTGGAGAAGAAGAGTGCCCATCTGACTTGGCGAGGATTCAGACGCTGAGCAGTCTGCAGATATGTAAGGTTCTTGTGGTCAGTGAAGATTATCACAGGATGTTGAGTCCCTTCCAATAGATAACGCCATTCCTCCAAGGCAAGTTTAATGGCCAGAAGTTCTCTATCCCCAATACAGTAATTCCTTTCAGCAGGGGAGAAGAGCTTGGAGAAAAATCCACAAGTAGACATCTTGCCCTTGGAAGCTTTCTGTAGTAAAACAGCACCGGCTCCTATGGAGGAGGCGTCCACTTCTAAAAAGAATTGGCAGGAGACATCGGGATGATGCAGAACAGGTGCAGAAGCAAAGGCCTTTTTTTAACTGGACAAAGGCGGCTTCAGCCTCAGGAGTCCAGACTCTGGCATTCACCCCTTTCTTAGTAAGGGCGGAAATCGGAGACGTAAGTGAAGAAAAGTTCGGGATGAACTGACGAAGTTTGCAAACCCAAGGAAGCGCTGAATAGCACGAAGACCCTATGGGCGTGGCCAGTCTAATACCGCATTCAACGTTTCAGGATCCATCTGCAGCCCGGCATCCGATATGATGTATCCGAGGAACGGTACAGAGGATTTTTCAAAGATGCATTTCTCAAGCTTGGCATAGAGTTGATTCTCTCTCAACCGCTGCAAAACTAAACGTACATGCTTCCGATGGGTGACCAGATCTGTATATCTTCCAGATACACTATCACACAAACATAGAGTAGGTCCCGGAAGATGTCGTTTACTATACCGCGGGGGGCATTGCATAGACCGAAGGGCATGACGAGGTACTCGTAGTGACCATCACGAGTGTTGAAAGCATTCTTCCACTCATCGCCTTTTCGAATGCGGACAAGATTGTATGCACTGCGTAGGTCTAATTTGGTGAAGACCTTAGCCCCCCAGATCCTGTCAAAGAGTTCAGAGATTAGCAGTAGAGGGTATCGGTTCTTGACTGTGATCTTCTTCAGACCCCGATAGTCGATACAGGGCCATAAGGATCCATCTTTTTTCTGCACAAAGAAGAATCCGGCACCGGCTGGTGAAGTAGATTTTCGGATAAACCCCCTTTCGAGGTTCTCTTTGATGTATTCAGACATCGCTTGAGTCTCAGGAAGGGAGAGTGGGTAAACTCGCCCTCGAGGAGGAGTGGCACCAGGCCAATTGGACAATCGTAAGGTCGATGAGGAGGCAGAGTCTCTGCCTCTTTCTTACTGAAGACATCCACAAAACTGGCATATTGTTGCGGAAGTCCAGGCAGGTCAACAGGTACAGTAGGCGATGAAACAGGTCGAACCACAGATAAACAGGCAGACTGACAGGATGATCCCCAATGCAAAATCTGACCTGAGTGCCAGTCCAGAACTGGAGTATGCAAACGCAGCCAGGGTAGGCCAAGGATAATCGGATTCACAGACTCCGGCAGCACATAGAAGGAGATCATCTCAGAGTGCAGGACCCCTATTTGCATCTTAAGGGGCTTAGTAACCAAAAGTACAGGTTCAGGAAGTGGTAGTCCATTTACGGAGGCAACTGACAGAGGTCGCTCAAGACAAACCGTAGGGAGCTGGTACTGATGGATCAGAGCTTGCTGAATGAAGTTACCGGCTGACCCAGAATCCAAGAATGCTGACACAGATAGCGTGACTCCCTTGTGAGATAGAGTCACCGGTACAGAGAGTTTCGGAGAGGACTTTTCTTTGTCTAGGATCATCTCTCCAACTGATCCTAGACTTTGGCATTTCCCGGCTTCTGCGGACAATTACGGACAAAGTGAGCCTTGCCTCCACAATACAGACACAGGTTCTCTGCTTTACGGCGTAACCGTTCCTGATCAGACAAACGAAGGCGCTCTATTTGCATGGGCTCTTCAGATGGGGTGGAAACTAGTGGAAGAACCGGCCTTTGGAAGGATGGAGCCAAACGAGGTGTTCTTCTGGTGCTTGCGACTTCCTTGAAACGTTCCCTGAAACGCATATCAATCCTTGTAGCTAAGGTGATTAGGTCATTCAGAGTAGATGGACGGTCGCGACCAGCTAATTCATCCTTAATCCGGTCAGAAAGGCCCTCCCAGAACACCGCCAATTGGGCCTCATTGTTCCATGCGAGTTCAGTGGGCAGGGTACGAAACTGGATGGCATATTGTCCCACAGACAAAGAACCTTGTTTAAGATGTAGCAGGGCTGATGCTGCGGAGGACGTGCGGCCGGGCTGAAGGTAGCCGGCCTGAAGGTACCCAGAAAAGTCTGCAGATTAGTAGTCTCAGGACCTCCATGTTCCCAAATAGGATTTGCCCAGGCAAGGGCCTCATCCGACAGCAGGGACACAATGAAGGCAACCTTGGACCGCTCAGTACGAAACCTCTGCCCATGCAACTCAAAGTGGATCAGGCACTGGTTCAGGAATCCACGACAGGTTTTGGGATCTCCACCGTAGCGTGATGGCAGAGGGAGTTGCACGCCAGCGGCACTCAAGTCCGGATTTGCTGTTATGGGCATTGCAGGGGAAGCAGCGACAGGCGACCCTGCAGTAGCTGGAGAAGCGATGGCGTCCACACGAGCAGCGACAGTTTGCATGAACTGCATCATGACGTCCTGGCGTTCACTCTGATGTCTGACTTCATGTAGCAGGTCCTGTACAGCCAATGAATGTGACGAACCAGGGCGTACCCACACCAAGCTTTCCGAGAGCTTCACCAAGTTTGGACACACGACGCCTAGGAGAGCAGCAGCAGGTCAGGGCAGGCAGGGAGTACAGGTCAAGGTGGCAGGCACAGGCAGCCGCTCAGTTACACATGTCCAATGACTACACTTTGGAGAGGGCTTTATAGGTACAAGAGAAACAGCAAGAGCACGGAGCAGTATGGAAGCCCTGGAGTGGATCAAACAACTACACATAGCATGAATGGAAAGTACAGCAGCACCGTTGGACAAAAACAGCTAACAGGGGTACCACAGCTGTTACAGAGACTTAGATACAACAAGAAGAGTTAACCGACACAGGCAAATTTATAATTCAGCAGTGGGAACAACTCCAAATACATGAAGGAGTCTAATACAGAAAAAAAAACATGGATATTAAGGGACCAATGGGAGACATGGCAATAAATATTACGGCTAATAATGTGACACAAATGTATAAATTAAAACAAGATACATTGTGAACATTTTTGTGCAGAGAAGACAGAACAGAGGGTTAGAGAACATTTATATAGCCCAAAATTGACTCAGATTATATGACGGGTGTGTCAAAGCTATGCCAGGTGCACAGTCCATAAGGACAAGAACAAATCATACCACCAGAGACTACAATTACAAAGAACCATTAACTCAACTTTTTTATCTCAAAGATTTCCTTACTGTCTAATAAGAAACTTCTGGTTATAAGTATGCATTAGTCTGTGTGGACTATTTTACCAAACCTACAGTAGTTGTGCCAACTAACCAACAGACAGCCAATACAACAGCCAGGTTATTATGGAGAAATGGAAGCCCAAAAGATTATTGTCTGACAAAGGCCTAATTTTGAATCAGAACTAATACAAGAACAATGCATCTTTCATCAAATTAGGAAATCAAGGACAACTCCATATTATCCTCAAAACAATGGTGTGTGTGAAAGATTTAATAGAAATTATAAAGCACAATATGGACTTTAGCCAAAGAACATCAAGAAACCTGGCCTAAATATGTGGCTGATGATGTGTCTACAATAACACAATCCATAGTAGCAGTACCACTTAGTTGATGTTTGAACTAATGAGAAACAATATGAGATCGGTAGGGGGATTAACTCCCAGGACCCTGATGATCAGCTATTTGAAGAGACCACGGAACTTCGGTGAGCACTGTAGCCTCTTCGTAGGCCAGTGATATCACGTTTATCAGTCACATTCCTTATGTGCAGAATGGGCCTGGGCTGCAATACCAAGCACACACTCTATACAATATATATTGCCGTGCTTGGTATGCACCAGAGCATTTTGGACTCTTCAAACAGCTGATTGGTGGGGATGTTTGGTGTTGGACCCCCATCAATCAGATATTGATAACCTATCCAAAGAGTAGGTCATCAATATTGTACTCTTGGAAAACTCCTTAAAGGCTGGAGATTTGCAGCACTTTTGGTTGATTTTAACTATTGAATGACAGCTGTAGTCCAAAACAGTAAGTTAAAGAAGTTGTGCAGTAGTTTAATTTTCTCAGGATAGATCACCAATATTATATCGGCAGGGGTCTGACTCCCAGCACCTAGCTAGATAAGCTGTTTGAAGAGGTAGTGGTGCTCATATGAGTGCTACTTCCTCTTCAAAATTATCAGTGTGTCATACTCTTTTTAGAGGTGGTGCAATGTAGTTACAACTGCTCATCCCATTCACTTGAATAAGACAAGCACCTGCAATTACACTGCACCTCCTCTAAAAAAGGGACAACGCACTGGTAAGTTTGAAGAGTGGGCAGTGCTCATACAAGCACGCTAGCCACCACAAAAACTGCTGATGAGTAAGGGTGCCAGAAGTCAGACCCCCACCAATTTGATATTGATGTCCTATCCTGAGGATAGGTCATCAATATTAAAACACTTTACAATCCTTGGACTTGTCTACAGTCTTTTGCACTGCAGCTGTCACTCAATAGTTAAAATCAATCAAAACAATACAAAGAGTCTAGGTGCAGCCACAGTCTTAGAAAAGGAGAATATGATGTGCACCTCAGAGCAATGCAGAATTTCCATTTCCAATTGCCCTTAAGGAATAGAATGACAAAAGAGATTGGTTAGCACAACATGTGGTGAATGCTTAAAACACAGCACAAACTAGGGTTATTTCCTGTATGAACAAAGAATGAAACTGACTGTGGTAACTTGAGGCTTTGTTCACAGCTTGGAAATGAAGGTCTAATAGCTAGACGTTACAAACCAGAAAAGCACAGAGCACAGTATCTAGCTGATTGCATTATTAAGTAATGTACCATGTTGTCAGGTTTAATAGGATTTGATCAACTGTTTCATGTTTTTGAACTCCTTTCATTAGTATCTATAGATGTTATGTGATGGTGACAAAGGTATTTAACAATCATTTTACATATACTGTAGCTTTCTTCAAGTTATGCATGACGAAGTGTCCCTTCTGAAAGATGACAAGGGATGTTGTTGGCATATGATATATTTTTTTATGTCAATCTGACCTTGTTATTCTTTCACTTGAGTGCTTTTGTGGCTTAGAAAAATGGAGCCTAAAAAGAATTCGAACAGTAACAAGCAATATACAACATGCCATCTATTAAAGAGCAGTCAGGATGTCAGCTATTAGCAGATGCGAGGATGAAGGTCTGTTAACAGTTGTTTCACTATGAGAAGCTGTCAGTTCATTCATCTAAATTTCCTTCAAGGAGCCTGTAGGCAAAGCATTGTGGTCATTGTGTTAAAAAAACAGCAATATTTGAGATATTACCAATTGCGCAATAACTGAAACACTTCATTTTTACAACAGTATTAATGAATAACTATTGGCAGCGATTGGTGAATTGCAAGAGGAAGGGAAGACATGGATAGAATCTCTCCTACACATCTGAACAGGATTGAAAGCAAAACAAACAATTTCATATGAAACAAAAAAAAAACAAACTACATGTTCTACTCTCTGATGTAATTGCCCAGTTGAAAAAATATAAATGAAGACAATAAAATAAGGATGTAAAGTTAGATTAACAGCTTTGACAACAATATAAAAAATACAGATGTGTCCACACTTAACTGATCACCTATCTCAACATGTCCCGAGATGTGTGTCACGAAGTGACGTTATAACTAAATTGGATAAATTGTAATACAACTTTAAGACACCAGGTGGCGCATTGTTTTACTAGCTAATAACTGAATTTAAGGTATTCACTTCTTACATTTAACCTAAATAGCAAAATATATTGTATACATTAAACAAATCCCTCCGAAGGATTTTTATTTTTTTTTAGTGTGCAATGATTATCATATATTTTGCCCGCTGCCATTGTTTACCACAAGTCTATATGCCGTATGTTATGAGTTAGGTACAGTACACTTGGTGTCAGTATACAGTGCTAGTCTAGTATTATATTAGTTATATGCAAAATAGCACACACCAACCACAGTATCATGCATAGATAATTATACAATTTTAACAGTCCCATTGCATGTTACAAATGTACATAATACAATTCAGGGTGTCAGTATATACCTCAATTTTACCATGATATTTAATATTCCTTAATGATTATCCAATCTGTGTATCTAATCCTATCATGTGTGATACTGTCTGCTAAGATGGGTATCTAATTCTATCATGTGTGATACTGTCTTCTAAGATGGGTATCTAATCCTATCATGTGTGATACTGTCTGCTAAAATGGGTATCTAATCCTATCATGTGTGATACTGTCTGCTAAAATGGGTATCTAATCCTATCTTGTGTGATACTGTCTTCTGAACTGTGTATCTAATCCTATTCTGGGTGACAGTGTCTGTTAAACTACGTATCTAATCCTATCATGTGTGAAACTGTCTGCTTAGCTGTGTATCTAATCCTATCATGTGTGATACTGTCTACTGAACTGTGTATCTAATCCTATTCTGGGTGCCTGTCTGCTAAACTACGTATCTAATCCTATCATGTGTGATACTGTCTGCTGAACTGTGTATCTAATCCTATTCTGGGTGACAGTGTCTGCTAAACTACGTATCTAATCCTATTATGTGTGAAACTGTCTGCTGAGCTGTGTATCTAATCCTATCATGTGTGATACTGTCTGCTAAGATGGGTATCTATTCCTATCATGTGTGATACTGTCTGCTGAGCTGTATATCTAATCATACCATGTGTGATACTGTCTGCTAAAATGGGTATCTAATCCTATCTCATGTGATACTGTCTTCTGAACTGTGTATCTATTCCTATTCTGGGTGATAGTGTCTGCTAATCTTCGTATCTAATCCTATCATGTGTGAAACTGTCTGCTGAGCTGTGTATCTAATCCTATCATGTGTGAAACTGTCTGCTGAGCTGTGTATCTAATCCTATCATGTGTGATACTGTTTGCTGAACTCTGTATCTAATCATGTTCTACTCTCTGATGTAATTGCCCAGTTGAAAAAATATAAATGAAGACAATAAAATAAGGATGTAAAGTTAGATTAACAGCTTTGACAACAATATAAAAAATACAGATGTGTCCACACTTAACTGATCACCTATCTCAACATGTCCCGAGATGTGTGTCACGAAGTGACGTTATAACTAAATTGGATAAATTGTAATACAACTTTAAGACACCAGGTGGCGCATTGTTTTACTAGCTAATAACTGAATTTAAGGTATTCACTTCTTACATTTAACCTAAATAGCAAAATATATTGTATACATTAAACAAATCCCTCCGAAGGATTTTTATTTTTTTTTAGTGTGCAATGATTATCATATATTTTGCCCGCTGCCATTGTTTACCACAAGTCTATATGCCGTATGTTATGAGTTAGGTACAGTACACTTGGTGTCAGTATACAGTGCTAGTCTAGTATTATATTAGTTATATGCAAAATAGCACACACCAACCACAGTATCATGCATAGATAATTATACAATTTTAACAGTCCCATTGCATGTTACAAATGGACATAATACAATTCAGGGTGTCAGTATATACCTCAATTTTACCATGATATTTAATATTCCTTAATGATTATCCAATCTGTGTATCTAATCCTATCATGTGTGATACTGTCTGCTAAGATGGGTATCTAATCCTATCATGTGTGATACTGTCTTCTAAGATGGGTATCTAATCCTATCATGTGTGATACTGTCTGCTAAAATGGGTATCTAATCCTATCATGTGTGATACTGTCTGCTAAAATGGGTATCTAATCCTATCTTGTGTGATACTGTCTGCTGAACTGTGTATCTAATCCTATTCTGGGTGACAGTGTCTGTTAAACTACGTATCTAATCCTATCATGTGTGAAACTGTCTGCTTAGCTGTGTATCTAATCCTATCATGTGTGATACTGTCTACTGAACTGTGTATCTAATCCTATTCTGGGTGACAGTGTCTGCTAAACTACGTATCTAATCCTATCATGTGTGATACTGTCTGCTGAACTGTGTATCTAATCCTATTCTGGGTGACAGTGTCTGCTAAACTACGTATCTAATCCTATTATGTGTGAAACTGTCTGCTGAGCTGTGTATCTAATCCTATCATGTGTGATACTGTCTGCTAAGATGGGTATCTATTCCTATCATGTGTGATACTGTCTGCTGAGCTGTATATCTAATCATACCATGTGTGATACTGTCTGCTAAAATGGGTATCTAATCCTATCTCATGTGATACTGTCTTCTGAACTGTGTATCTATTCCTATTCTGGGTGACAGTGTCTGCTAATCTTCGTATCTAATCCTATCATGTGTGAAACTGTCTGCTGAGCTGTGTATCTAATCCTATCATGTCATGTGTGATACTGTCTGCTAAGATGGGTATCTAATCCTATCTTGTGCGATACTGTCTTCTGAGCTGTGTATCTATTCCTATTATGTATGTGTTTATTATGTATTCCTATATGTGATACTGTCTATGAAGCGATTAGATGTATGTGTATAGAGTGTGATACTGTCTGCTGAGCTGTGTATCTAATCCTACCTTGTGTGATAGTTTTCTGCTGACCTGTGTATCTAATTCTATTAGGTGTGATACTGTCTTGAAGCTATTGTTGTATCTTTATAGAGTGTGATACAGATAGAGATAAGGAGCTTTCCTTTGTGTATATACTGTACACTCAGCCACTGCTCAGATAAGAGAGGCGGGGGAGGTGCTCATGTATTTCAGTCCCTGTATTTCCCTGTCTTGTGGATGAGGCCTGATTACCAGTTAAGTAAGGCTACTTTCACATTAGCGTTTTTAAATTCCGGTATTGAGTTCCGTCATAGGGGCTCAATACCGGAAAAAAACGCTTCCGTTTTGTCCCCATTCATTGTGAGTTGCGGCAGCACGGATTTAATTTCCCAGGGTTTTCTGTCTCTCTCTTTCTTACAATTCCCTCTAGAGAGGAAGGTTTTTATTGCAGAACAGATCTGGGCAGGAGGTCAGATGGAGGGAGAGATAAGAAGTTCCTTGCTGGGTGCAGGGGTTTTAGGCCCCATTCACACGACCGTATATTTGCGGGCCCGCATTACTGCGGACCTGCAAATATACGGGGGCCGCCTGGCGTATGTTCCACAGCGCTCGGAACACACGGCGTGTGGCCCCATTGAAAATGCCTATACTTGTCCGTGCGCATGGACAAGTATAGCACATGCTTCAAAACAGCCGCGGCATGGAGCTAGCACTACAGAGGTGAATGGGGCTGCATCTATTCCCGCATTTTTGCTTATAGATATGGCCCCATTCATACGGTCGTGTGAATGGGGCCTTAGGCAGTGCAGGAAAATAGGGGTGATAGTTGTGGGAAGCAGAAACATTGTTTGCATTGAATATTTAGTTACAATTCTTATATAATATGATTTTGTGCACTTAGAAAGTTTGCATTTTGGATGAAGACCAATGTCTCAGAAGAAGTAAAGCCTTACATTTACACGTCTATATTAGAACAATAGAGGAGGGACTGTATTTCCCTAATCAGGGACTAATCAAACAACAGCAGGATACAATGGTGAATAGTCAGGTGATAAAGACACAGGGAATGGAGACTGGACCATTGACATAAGCAGTAAATATGAGGCCTGGACTCTTAAGGCCCTTTTAGACGGGCCGATAAAGTCTCCCTGAACGAGCGCCGATCAGCGACATCGGCGCTCATTCAGGGAGCCTTTACACGGCCCGATGATTTGAGCGCCGGGCCGCACGAGTGATCGCTGTATCGCTCGTGAATAGGACAGTTGTGAGAAGCTACAGTATAATGCTGAATGCTAATATACCAGGAGCCAAAGCCAGAAGTATAAATCCTTCCTTTATAGTTCTAAGGCTACTTTCACACTAGCGTTATTGTTTTCCGGTATTGAGTTCTGTCATAGGGCCTCAATACCGGAAAAAAAACGCTTCAGTTTTGTCCCCATTCATTGTCAATGGGGCTACAAAATACATTCCATTCAGTTAGCTGCGTCCGCAGGCCGGAGAGAAAACCGCAACATGTTGTATTTTACTTTCCATCCTGGAGATCCGGAGCAAAACGTCATGACCCACAATGCAGGTCAATGGGTACGGATCCGTTCTGTCTGACACAATAGAAACCGGATCCGTCCTCCATTGACTTTCAATGGAGTTAATGACGGATCAATCCCAGCAATGTTACAGATAATACAACCGGATCTGTTCATAACGGATGCAGATGGTTGTATTATCAGTAACGGAAGCGTTATTACTGAACCCTGCCGGATCCAGCAATAACACCAGTGTGAAAGAAGTCTAATTCCTTTCCAATCCGTTTCTGTAGACAGGTCTGCTTCAAATCCTCATCCAGAAAACTTTGTGTATTTACCCTTAGTGCAGTCACATGACCATATTTTTGGTCTGCATCCGATCCATATTTTTTGAGGACCCATTCATTTCAATGGGGGAAAAAAGACGTGGACAACACCATGTGCTGCCTGCATCTGAATGTCTGCACCATGGCCCCACCAATAATATAGAACCTGTTCTCTTCTTGTCTGATTTACAGGGGGAATTCTCCATTGGAAATACAGGGTGGGCAATATATATTTATTGGCAATGCATGCAATATGAGGAGGGAGATGGAAGGAGGATTATATATACTTATTATATACCGGCACTACAGATTTATAAGGTCTGAAATAAGGCCGAGGACTAAGCAGGAGATGATTGATGGGATACTTAAGTTCTGGGATGACGTCCTAACTGTACAACAATTACATTGGTCTGTATAAAGCCCTTCCATTAGTGATAGAAAAGAAAGGCAATGCCACTGGCATGTAACATTCTGTATCACTAAAGCTTTTCATGGAAGAGTAAAGGGCAGCCATAGATCCAGGCTGTGGTTCTGGACTACAGCTGCCCGATGGTAATTCATTAGTATTGGGAGATGTTGTAAATAAAAATGGTGCCATTGTTATTTTCTGCATTTTAAACCCATAATTAAAGTTTGTTCAAATTAAACCCTGAATCAGGAGTACTCTAGTATTTTTTTCTAAAGGTCCACAGACCTGGGTCTGCCAAAATAATTTAAAAAATGTAAGGGGGACAAAACCAGTGGCACCAGTGCTCTGTGGAAAGTTTTTTTTTTTTCCCTAAAAATAAGCTCCGCCTCAGGGACTGAAAACAATAAACATGTTTTGTGCTATATTTTCCATTAGCAACATGAATGGGCTTCTATAACTTAGGCTACTTTCACACTAGCGTTTTATAATTCCGGTATGGAGTTCCATCATAGGGCTCAATACCGGAATAAAATGCTTCAGTTTTGTCCCCATTCATTGTCAATTGGGACAAAACTGAACTGAAGACAACAGAGCGTTCCTAAAAGCATTCCGTTCCGTCTTCAGACCGGAGAACAAAACGCAGCATGCTGCGGTTTGCTCTCCGTTCCAGGCATCAGCACCAAGACGGATCCGTCATGACCCCCAATGAAAGTCAATGGGGACAGATCCGTTCAGTGTGACACAATGGTAAACGGATCCGTCACCTGCACACATACATACACACATACAGACATACACAGACATATACACATACAAATACACATCCATACTTACATGCTCCCGGCAGGTCTCCACAGTGCAGGAGGAGCAGGACGGCGCACACATAGGGCGCTGTGGGGAATTGTCCTATGTGTGCGCCGTCCTGCTCCTCCTGCGCTGTGGAGACCTGCCAGGAGCATGTAAGTATGGATGTGTATTTGTACGTGTATGTACTGTGTGACATGTGTGGGGAGGGAGCGCGGTTCTGGCCCCACACATGTCCCTGCGGCAGCACGGATCCCGCGGCACCCTTCACCTGCCGGATCCGTGCTGCTGCTAATGTGAAAGTAGCCTTACTTAAAGGGGTATTCCCATCTCACAAATGTAGTTTGTATAGTTAGATATAGCCATACCAATATTATTACTAATATAATGTATTTATATAAAATGTACCGTTTAGAAGATTTGCCTATTTGTATATCCATTGTCCCACACACATCAGTCAGGCCGTTGCCCCTAGTTACGACCACTGCGGCCATGTAGTAGTGGTGGTCGGCTTATTCTTGTTCAAACCCGCTCTGAGGTAACTGCTGTATTGTGAATGCACATTGTACGAGCATGCGGAGACACATCTACTTTCACATCTGCGTTTTGGACGCTACCATCCCATAATGCAATAGGCAGACTTTATAAACGGATCCTGCTCCATAGAGATGAATTGATATTGGAACAGGATCCGTTTCTCTGCGTTTTGGAAGCGCAGACAAAAATACTACAACCCTAAGCTGTGTCTGCGCATGCTCATGTAATGTGCGTTCACAATACAGCAGTTACCTCAGAGCGGGTTTGAACAAGAGCAAGCCGTCCACCACTACTATATGGCTGCGGTGGTCGTAACCAGGGGCAACGGCCTGACTGATGTGTGTGGGACAATGGATATACAAATAGGGAAATCTTCTAAATCGTACATTTTATATAAATACATTCTATTAGTAATAATATTGGTATGGCTATATCTAACTATACAAACTACATTTGTGAGATGGGAATACCCCTTTAACTGGTAATCAGGCCTCATCCACAAGACAGGGAAATACAGGGACTGAAATACATGAGCACCTCCCCCGCCTCTCTTATCTGAGCAGTGGCTGAGTGTACAGTATGTTCACAATGGAAAGCTCCTTATCTCTATCTGTATCACACTCTATAAAGATACAACAATAGCTTCAAAGACAGTATCACACCTAATAGAGTTAGATACACAGGTCAGCAGAAAACTCACACAAGGTAGGATTAGATACACAGTTCAGCAGAGAGTATCACCACTAATAGAATTAGATACACAGCTCAGCAGACAGTATCACACTCTATACACATACATCTAATCGCTTCATAGACAGTATCACACATGATAGGATTAGATACGCAGTTTAGCAGACACTGTCACCCAGAATAGGATTAGATACGCAGTTTAGCAGACACTGTCACCCAGAATAGGATTAGATACACAGTTCAGCAGACAGTATCACACATGATAGGATTAGATACACAATTTAGCAGGCAGTATCATACACAATAGGTTTAGATACACAGTTCAGCAGACAGTATCACACAGGATAGGATTAGATACACAACTCTGCAAACTGTATCGCACATGATAGGATTAGATACACAGCTTAGCAGATGATGTCGCCCAGAATAGGATTAGATACAGAGTTCAGCAGACAGTATCAAACAAGGTGGGATTAGATACACATCTAAGCAGACAGTATCACACAAAGTAGGAATAGATACACAGCTCAGCAGACAGTGTCACACAAGGTAAGATTAGATACGCAGCTAAACAGACAGTATCACACATGATAGGCTTAGATACACAACTCTGCAGACAGTATTACATATGATCGGATTAGATACATAACTCTTCAGACAGTATTATATATGATAGGATTAGATACACAGCTCGGCAGACAGTATCACACAGGATAGGATTAGATACACGATCCTGAAGACAGTATCACATATGATAGGATTAGATACACTGGTAAGCAGACAGTATCACACATGACAGGTTTAGATACACAACTCTTCAGACAGTATCACACATGATAGAATTAGATACACAACTCTTCAGACAGTGTTACACATGATATGATGAGATACACAACTCTTCACGCAGTATCACACACAATAGGCTCAGATGCACGACACTGTAGACAGTATCACACATGACAGGATTAGATACACTGCTACGCAGACAGTATCACACATAATAGGCTTAGATACACGACTCTGTAGACAGTATTACTTAAGATAGGATTAGATACACAGTCCAGCTGACGGCAACACACAATGTTTGGATACTCTATTTAGTTTTCCTTTTTTCTCATGTGTTTGACTTTAGCACATTGAATATTCTCAATAGATCTCACCACATTTAGCTTGGTCTGCTGATAAATATCTCACATCTGAGGCCAGCAGCTCTAAACAAAAGAAAAAGCAGCTGAGCAATCAGCTAAATGTGGAGCACTCACCGCCCAGTGGTTGTGACGTGTATTGCAGTTTTTTAGAGTTTAGTTACAATCTCGCGATATCATGTTGTTTTGCTATCAGGACAAAACTGTCACCACTCTGAGTTTGGAGATAAGTTAAGTGTGGACGCATCTGTATGTGATGGTAAGAAATAGTCAACTGATATAAATGTACATGTACAATGTAAATATATGGACAAACTTCTCAATTTACATCATGAGAATGTTGTATGTCCAGAAAACTCTAATATAAGTAGTTTTTGAGCTATATATATTGTAAGGGGGTCGCTCTCACCAGCAGGGCGGCGATGACAGATTCCGTCACAGACAACAGGATTAGAGTCCAAATGGTGCTTTATTTCATGACAAACACAAGTCCAGCCAGTTATATCTCACTGGGTAAGGTGAGGTTTCAACACCACAAAGTTTAAACAAAACAAAACAAACTCCTGCCCTTCTGGGCTCTAGCTAATACAAACAGGTCACTAGCTCACCTATTGAGTGCAGGTCATACTTCAGGCTTCATGAACCAGCAAAACAGCCAACTTCTTTGGCTTCAAAGGCATAGCTCACTGACTGACATCCTGGGATGTCTTTTATTTCCCCCCAATGATCCCAGATTACCTCACCTGTGATCTCCTCAGGCTAGGGGAAAAAAACTGCCCTGGAATGGGGTGGATTGGGTCCCACTGCCAAACCTACCTTCCCAATCCAAATAAAATCCAGCCCTTTAAGTTTTAACAACAATAGCTCCAGCAACTATGCCTTGCTGAAGCCATACAATCTACCTGGATTTTATTTTACCTCACCCAGTTGAGGAACCTGGGTGGGATATACACCCCTTCCAGTACTTTACCAAACACTATACCATATATATATATATATATATATATATATATATATATCATTTTTTATAATTTTTTTATTTTTAAGATTTACTTCTTTAATACAGAGCCACAAGTATTGACTCCAGGCTGGAACGGGCCCGGCATGCCTCAGTGTGCTGACAGACTTACTGCCTCAGAGCTGGGAGAACAGACTTTCTGTATAGCAGAAGCCCTGTCATCTCTGGACCCTTCTACTGTGATGAGGACGGCAGGTAAAGCTTTACTTCATGAAAGGCTGAGTTATCTGAGCGGGAGACTCTGCTGATAAATACCTTTTTTGAGAATTTATTCAATGCAATAGATTTATTAAGAGGCACACACCTCTTAAAGGGGTCATTTGAAGTAATTAAAAAACAGTCCTAAATGCTTCTAAAATAGCCAACATTCAGTGATGACACTGGCTTTAGCAGTATACAGCACAAGTTCACTATGGCCAGCAGGGGCATAGCTAAAGGCTCATGGGCCCTGGTGCAAGAGTTCAGCTTGCCCCCCCCCCAGCGCAGGAGAACCTAGTTTTTCTGCTGCCCGAGACAAATATTGAACCACCCCATGCCAAATTCTCAATCTAACCCCTTCCCTCCAGTGCTATTGTTAAATGAGTTGTCCTCTTTTTACTACTGATGACCTATCCTATAGGTCATCAATATCAGATCGGCCAGGGTCCTCCGGCATCCCATACGATCAGCTGTTTTAAGAGAGGGCATTGCTCATATGAGAGCTGCTTTCTCTGCTCTGTTCACCTGCTCGCTATAGCATTTGCAGTGATGAGCAGTAAACAGAGCAGAGAAGGCAGCACTCGTACAAAAAAAAAAGGACAACCCCTTTAAAGACATACTAGTAAAACATTACATACAGAACATACAGGAGAATACAGAGCCACATATGTACCTCTGACATCCAGTGACTTCTCTTCTCTGATGTAGACGTTCTGTTTCCTCATCTTCTCCTTTCAGACCAAACTGCCATGATGACTTCTTTCATCCCGGCAACAAACAGGCATTTTACTTTCCTACTTTTCCATCATCCTCTCACCTTCTCAACACCCCATCCAATACTGTGTCCACCATGCTCCCCATTACTATCCTATAGAAACAGTCCCCCTGAAAATACTGGTACCACACAGAGTGCACCAGTACAAAAACACCCCTTTATATTGTGCGCCAGTACAAAAAATACCCCCTTCCTTTCAGATCAGACCCCCATATAAAACCCTAAATGAGACCCCCCCACCTCAGACCAAACCCCTTTTAGACCTCTATGTCAGACCCCATATAAGACCCCAGTTTTAGACCTGAGATCAAACACCCATTAGACCTCCATGTAAGACCCCGACCCAATATAAGACCTCAGATAAGACCCCCATTAGCCTCCATGTAAGACCCCGACCCAATATCAGACCTTAGATAAGACCCCCATTAGAACTCCAGACCCCCATATCAGACCCCCATTAGATCTCCAGACTTCCATATCATACCTCCAGACCCCTAATCAGATCCCCATTAGACCTCTAGCCCCCCCTGTCAGACCTCTCCAGACCCCCTAGTTAGACCTCTCCAGACCCCCCAGTGAGACCTCCGGATTCCCCCATTTGAGACCTCCAGATCCCCCCAGTGAGACCTCCAGACCCCACCAGTGAGACCTCCAACCCCCCCCATTAGACCTCCAGACCCCACAAGTGAGTCCTTCAGAACCCCCCCATTAGACCTCTAGACTCCACAATTGAGTCCTCCAGAACCCCCCCATTTGACCGCCAGACCCCACCAGTGAGACCCCCATTAGACCTCTAGACCGCACAAGTGAGTCCTCCAGAAACTCCCTCCCCCTCCTGAAAATTGAGATGAGGAATGACATAACTAGATTGCTGCAACAGGAAAGGCTACATAAACATTATTTTCATTTGAACCCACCATTTTTTAGAGGTACTTCAGAAGTTCTTGACTCTCCCCCAACTGAAGGTGGGAAAGACAGGGACTCGGCGCAATGAATTTCACCATCTGATCCTTATAAGCCACCACCAGTAGACTTCTCTTCTCTCCTCATTCCTTTGAAAACACATACAAACTTGGCCAAACCAGGCACACACCCCCTCCAATTAGATCTCCCTATCAGACCTCAGATTAGACAGTAAAATAATAAACAACTTACCTCTCCTGCTCTATCTCTATTCTCCCTTTCCTGTCTCCTCTTCTCAGGGACCTCCTGCAGCCTCAGGTCAGAGTTCGCTCTGTAGGTCCTGATGCTGCAGGCAGCCAGGGCAAGCAGCGAGGGCCCTGAGAAGAGCGAGCAGGAAGCACTCACTAGTATTCCCTTTATAAGATGCACTGTCTACATCTTATAAAGGGAAAATACATTGCCAGGGGCTTAGGGGCCCGATTGCAACTGCAACCGCTGTGACCCCTATAGTTACGCCAGTGATGGCCAGTGATTGGCTGCAGCAGTCATGGGCTTTATACTTCTACATCACCACTGCAGCCTTGTGTACCAACACCATGAGGGTGACCAGTGCTGCAACTCTCGAAACGGCAGTGGAGTAACAGGTGAGTGTAGGTTAATCATCTGTTTATGACTTTTAGAGGAGCTTAGAAATGTTTTTAGCTAATTTAGACAACTCTTTAATAAATGTGCTACATTTTTGGAATGTCCATGTGCCATAAAAGAAGTTTTACACCTGCTGTGAGCAGATGTACATTTGGGTCATAATTTATACCAATTTCTGGTATAAATTATGAAAATCTGTTGTGTAGCATGCTAAACCCCACACAATTTTCACACCAACTTTTAAAAAGTGATGAGAAAAGTGTAAAACAGCAGTCACACATTTTTGTGCAAAATGTGCAAATTTCATATGCCATAAAACAAAGTCATTGATACATTCCCTGTACAGATTCAAGGATGGAGGAGAAAGCTAACCTGTTGGTCTCTGAGTGTCTACTGGCAGGTTTCTCACTTCTTTAGCTGGGCTTTATATTATGCCAGAAAAAAATATCCAGCTTACATGAAGCCACGTTTTACCTTTTTTTCTCTTTAGATAACATTGCAAAAATGGCCCCCGTTACAGTTTAAGTCCCTGAGGAGCAGGAAATCACCTGAGAGATAGTTTTACTTTCTATTTTAGCAGTAAACAGTCTGCTTATGACCATATTTTACAGAAGTAAATCCTTAGTTTTGGTAAACATTCGGTATTTAGAAAAAAAAACATGTTTTAATCTGCTATCTTTTCCTGAATTTATCTCAGAAGTGATATATCCTCTTTAAAGGGGTTCTCCGGGAATAATTGAAAATGGTTGCCAGCAACCTGTGCTAGAATGTGAGCAGGACTGGTTGCCACCACTTGCGGAGCTGCCTTGGTGGGGGAGTGAAGGGTTGGGGCCTCACTACAGGCTACGCTCTGGCACTTGCATACCACATATTGTAGAGCACTGTAGCGTGTAGTGAGGCGCAATCCCCTTACCTCCCTAAGTAGCTCTGCAAGTGACTGCAACCAATCCTCCTCACATCCTAGGACATGTTGCTAGAAGCTAATTTAAATCATACTACAAACTTCCTGAACCACTTGGACTGTGATCCTGGACTGTTATCTCCAGTAGTGCTCCAGATAAGGAGTCCAGATCTATATTTTTATTTTTGTAATGTCCCCCATTATCCCGTTGTCAGTTCTCAAAGCTGTCCTGAATACACAGTCCAGACTGCTGTGCTAACATAATGGAGAGGACTCCTGAGTCCTAAGCACATGCATGGCAGTCTTGACAATGTATTTTCGCACTGCTTTAAGGGGGTTGTCTCCCTTTAGCAAATGGCATATATCATATAGACAATTTTAGTACAAGGCTCTTACTAATGTATTGTGATTGTCCATATTGCCTCCTTTGCTAGTTTGATTTTTTTTTTATTGCATTATACACTGTTCGTATCCAGCGGTTATGACCACCCTGCAATCCAACAGCAGTGGCTGTGCTTGCACACTATAGGTAAAGTGGAAGGAATTGTGAAAAAGTACAGTGGTATACAGAGGGTGCTGGCCATGTCCAGAAGACTTTTCTCACATTTCAGACATTCTTATGTGGCAAGGAAAGTCCTCCTGGACTTGCAGCAACAGAACAGTCTGACACTGCACCGCTTGATCGGTGTTGTTACAATTAACTGAAATTCTACCTTGCATATGCTAGATTATATGTATGAGTGGCATAAAGCTGTAAATAATTTCAGCATGCAGCAGACCACCTCAGCAGGGGGCATGTGTTGCTTCAAGTGCAGACAGTGGCAGCTCATCAGACATGTGTGTTTCATACTTAGGCTCTTTGAGGAGGCTACCAGATTTGTCAGTAGGGGCAACTTGGCATCAACAATGTTATCTACCTGATATTTATATTAGAGCAGATGTTCGCGCTGATGCAACAAGGGACGGTGGAAGAAGAACAGCTTATGCATCTGTCCACCCTGTAGCAGTTGGGAACCCACATGGATAAAGTCCCATGCAGGAGGAAGCGGAGGATGAAGAGTTACCATTGGAGGAGGGGGGAGAAAAGCAGGGGGAGAAGGAGTCTCTTGTACAGGAGGACGAGGTTGATGATGATGACGACAGTGGCCATGATGACAAGTGCTGATTCCCACAATTTTAAAGGACTATTTATATGTTCATGTCCTTCTATCCTGAGGAAAGGGAATCAATATAAAAAAATAGGACAACCCCTTCAATAGAGCCTGTATAACATTTTTAGTTTATAACCAGCACCAAATATGGATCCTGACATGAGGAGTTATGAGAAAGCAGTAAACAACCCAAAAATAAGACATTTGCAAATAGAATGTGAAAATGAAACAATAAACCATAACTTCATGTTAAATGTCACCAACTTTACTAACCAATGTAGATGTATGCACGAGCATGCAAAATACTAATGCAAAGTAACTTCTTATTGTTTTGATTTTTCCAAAATCAAGAAGACATCTGGAACAAAAGGATTAGCTGATTTTAACACTGCATGAGCAATCAGTACTTGCCAAAAAATGCAGTGACAGAGTTTTTTATTTTCCATGTTCTGTCTCATTTCAATACCAGATGCCGACTCAGAACTCATTAAAACTAAGCAGTAATCTAAGAACCATCTTTTTCATCATAGAAAAAAGAGACCTATGAGCTATAATTCGACATCTTTTATAGTCAGAAATGTTCATGAGCCGAATGTCATTAATGTGCCTCAAAACTGCCGTCAGATTAAATATATGACAATTATGAATTTCAGACTCATGTTTATTATCATTACCTTATATATTCATTGTGATATAGTCGGGGGGGGGGGGGCTTATAATAGATTAAGCTTGAAAAAGGAGATAACAATATTAAAGAAAAAAAGTCAAAACAATTAACTGAATACACTCGTTACAGGCACAGACTAAAGAATGGAGCAAACTTTAAACTTAATATATACAGATGTAGCAATTGTTAACATGTAACATGTTAACAAACATCTGCAGAAAACTTTAAATTAACATTTAAAGGTCTTGTACCACCATATTATGGTTGGATCTCCACCAATTAGATGCCCTATCAACAGGTAATGGATATTGTGGCAAAATCCCTATAATAAAATAATTGAAAGATCAAGTTAGATTTTGCACAGCTGTGTTTTTGATGCAGCACGTGTCAAGTTGAGATTTGCTACATCTGTCCACTAGATACCTTATGAATAATATATTTTTAACAGTGACAACCAATCAGGTTTCAACATTTATTTTTCCAAGGCAAATTTGAATGTCAATATACAGGGTGAGTGAAAAGTCTCAGGACACCCTTTTATTTTAGAAATGAAAGAGAAAATGAAATATCCGAATAGCCCAGCAAGTAATGGGTGAGAGTGCCTATCTTTTAAGCTATGTCCAGGACATGGCCACCACCTTG
This sequence comes from Rhinella marina, assembly GCA_900303285.1. Classification (NCBI taxonomy): domain Eukaryota; kingdom Metazoa; phylum Chordata; class Amphibia; order Anura; family Bufonidae; genus Rhinella; species Rhinella marina. The sequence continues at coordinate 25,252 of ONZH01028950.1, forward strand.
AAAGCCGTCATATTGGATCATGGGCAATTGTTTTCCAATTGGAAGGGATTCATGTAGCATATCAAAGAATTTTCTTAGAAATCGATTGCCACAAATTTGCAATATCTCTTGTGGTTCAAAAGTTATCAACACAGACATTACAAAACTTCAAAGTTCAAAGTTCTATGTTTAGCACCATGGTCAACACATTGAACACATCAAACAGCTGTGTATCACAGGGAATGTTCCCAGTTGTTGTAACTTTCTGTATTGGTAACTTTTGAGCCAATTGCGGCAATTGATTTCTCAGAAAATTTTGGTCTTCTCTGATATGGTACATGGGGGTATTCGCATTGGTAAAAAATTCCCTTGATCCAATAAGGTGGCCATATTTTGTACATAGCCTAAAAGATAGGCCCCCTCACCCATTACTTGCTGGGGTATTTAGACATTTCCCTTTCGTTTCTGAAATAAAAGGAAACTTTTGACTGACTGTAGTTGGCTGGATGCATGGCTATTGAATACAGTTACTGAACCTATTATATGAATTGCTTAGCCCACAGGGATCACCAGTGGGTTCTTTCACAGCTTTGAAAAAACAAGTAAAGATTAACCCATGAGTCAACTGCTTTGCATCCACTGCTTATGCATCTCATGGGAACTTTAGGTAATGAGTCTAGAACTTTTTGGGTTTCTTGCTAAATCCAGGATTTAGAATTGTTGCTCATTCCAAGAATCAGGTCTCCAAATAGTAGCCAATAGAATGTCATTATAGAGTTTACATCCAAAATGTACAGTAACTAGCACTAAGCTACAATGGGGCAGAAATAGTGCACTAGAAGAATATAAAATGTGTATACCATCAACCAACAAGCCTCTACAGTAAGCCGGAAATGATCACACAATGGTACACATCGAAGTACAGAATCGTAGTACACAGTATATGAGAGTAGAGATGGAATGCATACATGATACAGTAGTTCTTTGTTTCTTTTTTATGATAGTGCACGGGGCTGTAATATACCACAATGACCACCATACAGCACCTGGTTGGACATGTATTTCAGGAATATTTTAATGCAAAATCTTTTCACATTATAAATGATTTTTGAACATCCTCTATTGAAAGCCAGTACATGTCCTGAGGGACATACTAACCCGCCATCTTATAGAATGTATATCCTCTTAAGTAGAGAGTTGCCAGTTTTAATCATAGATATACAAATGCACCTCCTTTATAAATAAGAATTTTATTTTTTAGCTGTTTTTAGCTGTCCCATTTTCACACATCTTATACCACTAATAAAGGCATCTTCTATGTCCATGATTTCGAGAATGATGAATTAGGCACAAAATTGGCATATGTGTGCTCCTCATCCACGGTTTCTATGTCAAGCTGAAATGTATAAAGTAAATCTTGTCAGAAAAAAATAGCATATGCAACGATTTGGCCTATCTGCCTTCTAATAAATGGCCTACGGGCATATTCTTAAAGGGCATCTGTCAGCAGAATCAAGCCGATTAAACCAGGCATACTGTCTGGTAGGGTTGATCCTTCTGAGTGAAACAACCACTTTCTCGCTAAGAACTGAGGTACTGTTTTGGAGAAATTAGCCTTTGATTCCATATGTTAATGAGGTTTCAGTGTACTGATCAGTGGGTGTAGTCAATCATAGAACCCCTGCAGCTCCTCTGGATTCCCCTTTAGCCACTCCCCTGGAGTGACAGGGCCAGGCATCCTCACTGCCTTCCTGCCTGACCCTGTAATCCAATGCCCTGGTAAATCTTCAGTTGGCGCACGTGCAGTACATCTTATTTCTTCTGATTTTGAGATGCTAACTGTGCATGCATCAAACGACAATTCACTGGTGCAAATGTGGCACTACAGTGCCAGTGAGGATGCCTGGACCTAAAATTTCTCTGCAAAAACAGGAAGAGTTCATACACACACAAAATTGCATTGGTGTTTTTAAGTAGAGCTGTAAAAATGCCAGTTTAACCACATTTTTTATTTAGTTTTCTTTTTTTGGGGGGTGGGGCTTTTTTGTGGCATTTATTTTAGGTGTTTTCTCGGCTTTTTTTTTGTAAACTGTGTGTTTGTCACTAGAGATGAGCGAGCACTACAATGCTCGGGTGCTCGTTATTTGAGACGAACTTTTCCCAATGCTCGGGTGCTCGTTTCGAGTAACGAACCCCATTGAAGTCAATGGAAGACTCAAGCATTTTTTGCAGGGGACCAAGGCTCTGCCTAGGGAAGGCTGGGTGAAAACCTGGAAACATCAGAAAATGATGGAAACACCACGGAAATGGACAGGAAACAGCAGGGGCAGCATGCATGGATGCCTCTGAGGCTGCCTAATCCCACCATTACCCCAAATTCTCCTGCAACAGCCTGGTGGTTACCCTCATGGCAATTGTGCTCACCCAGACCAAGAAAGGCGAGGCACATGCCCATCACATGTTAGGGAAGCACCCAACTAGGTGCAACGAAGGTCCATCACCCATGCCCATGCTGGCACTGCTCTCCTATCCCCAGCCACACGATGCAGGCATAAGCCTGACACAGCATGGCGGTGACACCAACAAGTGACCAAGTTAGATGAGGTAGCAGGTGAGCCACCCAAAAATTTAGCCTGACGCAGCATGGCGGTGACAACAGAGTGACCGAGTTAGACTGAGGAGGAGGAGGGGTTGGAGGAAGAGGCATAGTAATTATGAGAAACCGTGACCGAGGTAGGCCCCGCAATCCTCCAAGTGGGCAGTACATGAGCGGCCCCAGGGTCAGACTCGGTCAGAGTGACCGAGCTACACGACGGTAGCAGGTAGAGCACATAAAAAATTTAGCGTTGCCCTGTATGTGGACGTTGAGGGCCTGGAGGCTGTCTCCTTGAGAAATGCTCAGGGTGGCCGAAAGCCGGGCTCGACGGCGGACATTTTTCGGGTTATTGATTGTCGAAATGTTGGCTTACATCAAGTTTAGTATCTGTTCTTATCAGTTGCTGTGGCCGTTGGTGGTAAAGTGGTGAGCATAGCTGCTTCCCAAGCAGTTGACCCGGGTTCGATTCCCATCTATCGCATTATGTGGCCCTGCGAAAAAATTGATTGGAGAGAGGGCCTGTATGTGGTCCTCCGGAAAAATTATTTGGAGAGAGAGAAAAAAGACGTTCAGTATAGTACAGTTAAAGAGAAAGAAAGGATTTTATGAACTGGATTTGTATCACTGAGAGCAAAAGAATGTATCTTTTTACGTGACGTGCAGTATAGATCACTTGGAGATAAAAAGGGGAATGTGCAGACTTGGGCTGCTATAGTGCAAACCACTATGGTGGTGACAACAGAGTGAGCGAGTGACACTGCGGGAGCAGGCGAACCACATAAACATTTTTCGTGGCCCTGTATGGCAGCGGTGACAACAGAGTGACTGAGTTAGTATGCGGTAGCTCGTGAAGCACCCAAAAATTTAGCCTGACACAGCATGGCGGTTACACCACCAATGACTTTGTCCGACTGAGAATGCAGTGAAATGGCTTTTGTTGAGCCTCCAAAATTTTTTTCTTTTCAGAGCACATAAAGTCGACAACAAAAAAATTTTTTTTTAAATGTCGGTACTTGCGCCTCCTGAAAAATTGTTTTGGACTGTCTGTTTGACGCTCCTGAAACATTGTTTTACAGTGTCTGTAGTTGACACTGCGGAAAAATTGTTTGGAGAGGGGGCCTGTAGGTGGCCCTCCAGAAAAATTGTTTAGAGAGAGGGCCTGTAGGGGGCCCTCCAGAAAAATTGTTTAGAGAGAGGGCCTGTAGGTGGCCCTCCAGAAAAATTGTTTGGAGAGAGGACCTGTAGGGGGCCCTCCGGAAAAATTGTCGTTAAAGAGTGCCAATTGGCCATCTAAAAAATTGCGTTTTGGGTCAGCGTTAGGCAAAGACGACAAGGAGGAGTAGGAGGAGTAGAGAAGAGGAATCAGATACATAAGTAATGTTAATCTTTGGCTGCTTTCCCCCGGAGGAGATTTGAATTCCGGTGAAATCCAGGTTTTGTTCATTTTAATAAGCGTAAGCCTGTCAGTTGACAGGTGTGTACGCTTATCGGTGATGATGCCACCAGCTGCACTGAATACCCGCTCTGACAACACGCTAGCGGCAGGGCAGGCCAGCACCTCCAAGGCGTACAGCGCCAGTTCAGGCCACGTGTCAAGCTTTGAAACCCAGTAGTTGTATTGAGCAGAATGATCGGTCCGGACGTTGGTATGGTCAGCTAAGTACTCCCTCACCATCTTTCTGTAAAGCTCACCCCTACTCTGCCTAGACTGTGGACAGGTGACAGTGTCTTGCTGGGGTGACATAAAACTGGCAAAGGCCTTGGAGAGCGTTCCCCTGCCAGTGCTGGACAAGCTGCCTGCTCGCCTCCTCTCCCCACTACTTGGCCCACAGAACCATGCCCTCTGCCGCTAGCGGTGTCAGATGGGAAGGATTGTTTCAGCTTGTGCACCGGGGCCTGTTGATATTGATTCACTTTCATACTCCTTTCCTCTGCAGGGATGAGAGTGGAAAGGTTCTGCTTGTACCGTGGGTCCAGGAGAGTGAACACCCAGTAATCAGTGTTTGAAAAAATTCTTCTAACGCGAGGGTCACGGGATAGGCAGCCTAACATGAAGTCTGCCATGTGCGCCAGAGTCCCAACACGCAAGAATTCCCTCTCCTCACTGGCCTGACTCTCCATTTCCTCCTCCTCTTCAGCCCATACACGCTCAAGAGTTAAGGACTGAGCATTGGTACCCTCTTTTGTCTCGCCGACATTCTCCTCCTCTTCCTCCTCATCCTCATCCCCCTCCTCCGATACGCGCTGAGAAACAGACCAGAGGGTGCTCTGGCTATCATGCGACGCATCTTCCTCCACCATCTCTTGTGACAAGCGCAAAGCTTCCGACTTCATGCTGAGCAGTGAGTTTACAACAGGCAAAGCAGCGGGATGGTGAGGCTGATAATGGCGGCATCGCCGCTGACCATCTGTGTTGACTCCTCAAATTTCTTCAACACCTGGCAGATATCAGACATCCATGTCCACTCCTCATTGTAGACTTGAGGAAGCTGACTGACCTGACTACCAGTTCTGGTGGAAGTTGACATCTGGCAGTCTACAATGGCTCTGCGCTGCTGGTAAACTCTGGATAACATGTTTAATGTCGAATTCCATCTTGTGGGCACGTCGCACAACAGTCGGTGAGCAGGCAGTTGTAGGTGGCGCTGCGCTGCCCTGAGAGTGGCAGCATCTGTGGTCGAATTGCGGAAATGAGCACAGATGCGGCGCACCTTGGTGAGCAAATCAGACAGATTGGGGTATGTCTTGAGGAACCGCTGAACTATGAGATTGAACACGTGGGCCAGGCATGGCACATGTGTCAGTCTGCCGAGTTGCAGAGCCGCCACCAGGTTACGCCCGTTTTCACACACAACCATGCCTGGCTTGAGGTTCAGCGGTGCCAGCCACACATCGGTCTGCGCCGTGATGCCCTGTAATAGTTCTTGGGCGGTGTGCCTTTTGTCACCTAAGCTCAGCAGTTTGAGCACCGCCTGCTGGCGCTTAGCCACGGCACTGCTGCTGCGCCTAGAGCTACCGACTGAAGGCGCCGCGCCCACGGATGGTAATTCGGAGGAGGAGGAGGAGTCGGAGGAGGAGGCATAGTACGTCTGAGAGACCATGACCGAGGTAGGCCCCGCAATCCTCGGTGTGGGCAGTACATGAGCGACCCCAGGGTCAGACTCGGTCCCAGCCTCCACCAAGTTAACCCAATGTGCCGTCAGTGATATAGTGTCCCTGCCCGGCAGCACTTGTCCACGTATCCGTGGTTAGGTGGACCTTCTCAGAAACAGCGTTGGTCAGGGCACGGATGATGTTCTGTGACACGTGCTGGTGTAGGGCTGGGACGGCACATCGGGAAAAATAGTGGCGGCTGAGGACCGAATACCGAGGGGCAGCCACCGCCATGAGGTTGTGAAAGGCCTCGGTCTCTACCAGCCTATAGGGCAGCATCTCCAGGCTCAGCAATTTGGAGATGTGGACGTCGAGGACTTGGGCATGTGGGTGGGTGAAACTGTATTTCCTCTTGCGCTCCAGCGTCTGCTGTAAAGACAGCTGAACGCTGCGCAGGGACACATTGGTGGAGGTTGTGGAGGATCGTGGAGGCGAAGGTGTGGTTTTCCGGCGGGAGGCGCTCATGCCGGGGTCCTGGGCAGGGGGTTGACTAGCAGAGGCAGCGAGTGACACAGGGGAAGGAGCAGTGGTGTGACCCGCAGGAGGTCAACGGCCTTGGTTCCATTGAGTGGGGTGTTTAGCATTCATATGCCTGCGCATGCTGGTGGTGGTTAGGCTACTAGTGGTGGCACCCCTGCTGATCCTGGTGTGGCACAGGTTGCACACCACAGTCCGTCGGTCATCCTCAATTTCTTTAAAGAACCTCCAGACTTGCGAACATCTAGGCCTCGCCACGGGAGCTTCACTACGTGAAACAGTTGCTGCTGATGCACCAGCTCTGGCCCTGCTTCTCCCTCTGGCCACACCACTGCCTCTTCCAACCTGTTCTGGTGCAGCACTCGCCTCCACCTCAGAAGCACTGTCTTCACTCGGCTTATCAACCCAGCTTGGGTCAGTCACCTCGTCATCTTCCGATTCCTCAGTCTGCTCCCCCCTCGGACTTCCTGCCCTGACAAAAACTTCACCACCGTCTGACAACCGTGTCTCCTCATCGTCTGACACCTCTTTACACACTTCTTCCACTAAGTCAACAATGTCATCACCCACAGACTGCGACAGTTGGAAAACTTGGGCATCCGGAAAGAGGTCAGCAGCAACCTGAGAAGTGGTTTGTGACTCTGGGAAGGGTCCAGAAAACAGTTCCTCAGAGTATGCCGGATCGCATTCCAAATTTTCCTGGGAGGGGGCAGACTGGGGGGAAGGAGGTTGAGATGGAGGAGCCAAGGGATTGCTCCCTTGGGTAACGTGGGTGGACTGCGTGGAAGACTGACTGGTGGACAAATTACTTGAAACATTGTCCGCAATCCACGACAACACCTGTTTGCACTGTTGTGGTTTCTACAGTGCTCTACCACGTGTCCCTGTAAGTTGAGACATGAAGCTAGGGAGTGTAGCTCTGCAGCGTTCCCCTGCTCCCTCATCAGCAGGTACTGTCTCACCCTGCCCAGGACCACGGCCTCTGCCCCCTGCAGTAATTGAATGCCCATGCCCACGCCCTCGTCCTCGACCCTTAGCCCTGGGGTTCAACATTTTCTGTATATAAGTGTATTATATATACCAAAAAAAAAAAAAAATGGGCCCGCTGTACTGAAACCCACAAACTTGTTCAATCTGAACAAGTTAATATATAGGTGGATAAGTTAGAGCAAAATTACGTACCGTGCAGTATGGAGCAATTACACTGAAACTATTAGATTAGGCAGACTTGGTCTGCTGAAGTGCATCCCAGACAAATGTCGCACAGAGATTTTTGTAATGTAGCTGTATCAGTGAGAGCAAAAGACCTTTTTTAATTACGTGACGTACAGTATGGGTCACCTGGACAGAAAATACGGATTGTGGTTTGTGGTGACTGGACAGCTGAACTGTGACACACAGAATGGTTCCACACAGCTGTATGAAATGGATTTGTATCACTGAGATAAAACAACAAAAAAACTAAGTTTTTTTTTTTGTGTGTTTGTTTTTAACGTGACGTGCAAAATATATCAGAGAGCAAACTCAGGCCCTGCTGACTGTGGCTATTTTCACTGCAACCCAGACAAATGTCGCACAGAGATTTTTGTAATGTAGCTGTATCAGTGAGAGCAAAAGACCGTATTTTATTATGTGACGTACAGTATGGGTCACCTGGACAGAAAATACGGATTGTGGTTTGTGGCAACTGGACAGCTGAACTGTGACACACAGAATGGTTCCACACAGCTGTATGAAATGGATTTGTATCACTGAGATTAAAAAAAAAAAAAAAAACAATGTTTTTTTTTTTTTTTTTACGTGACGTGCAGAATATATCAGAGAGCAAACTCAGCCCCTGCTGACTGTGGCTATTTTCACTGCACCCCGGAAAAATGTCGCACAGAGATATTTGTAATGTAGCTGTATCAGTGAGAGCAAAAGACCTTTTTTAATTACGTGACGTACAGTATGGGTCATCTGGACAGAAAATACGGATTGTGGTTTGTGGTGACTGGACAGCTGAACTGTGATGCACAGAATGGTTCCACACAGCTGTATGAAATGGATTTGTATCACTGAGATAAAACAACAAAAAAAATAATTTTTATTTTTTTTATTTTTTTTAATGTGACTTGCAGAATATATCAGAGAGCAAACTCAGCCCCTGCTGACTGTGGCTATTTTCACTGCAACCCAGAAAAATATCACACTCAGATTTGTCTATATCACTGAGAGCAAAAAAAAACTATTTGCAGTCTCCCTGGAAACTGCTGCAAATATGGCGATAGCTGCACTACTAGTGCCAGCCAGCCCAGCCAGAAGGAGACAAAACAAAGTGTCTTGTAGCCCTTAGATGGGCTGTTGGGTTCTTTTGAGATCACTCCTGCCTAACAGAGAACTAAATCCAGGCCCTAACACTCTCCCTGAAACGCAGCAGTTCTGTCCCTAACAACATCCAGACAGCCTCTGAGCCGAGTACTGCCGGATGTCACTAGTATATTCCAGGGTCAACTGATCTGGCCAGCCAACCCCTGCTATCAACATGTAAGGCCCCACGTGATGCTGGGGGGTACCGCAGAGTCTCCTGGCTAGTGATTGGCTGAGTTATAGGCGCCAAAAATTCAAAATGTGGGAGATGCCATTTCCTTGAGCATGGCGAGATGCTCGTCCGAGCATCGAGCACATACGAGTACCCTAATGCTCGAATGAGCACTAAGCTCGGACGAGCATGCTCGCTCATCTCTATTTGTCACTAACTTTTATTTAATACTGGTTTTCCTCAATAAAGAAGGTGATGTGATATTACCTTAAAAATGCCAAGAGCTACAGAATGCTGTGGTTGTGGAAAAAAAAAACAGGAAGAAAAAAAACTTCACCAAATTAACAAAAACACCAGTTGCAAAAAAAACTTGTGTGTCTTGTGTCTTGTAGTGACAGACCTAATGATTTGAATATTAACATTAAGAAGCTTTATAGCACTGTCCTGTAAAACTGCACCACTGGTGCTGGCACTGAGAGAGAGATAAGTCCAAATAACTGCTTGCTCTGCATGCTGCCCCCACAATGACTGACCGTCTTTCTTCCCATGATGTCTACGATCATCTGGTGGTGGGCACCATGCATTGTGAGCATATCATTGGACTCATCTCTCTAGTGCACCCTGCACAGTTTTGAAGGCAAGTTCTAGAGATGAGCAAAGTTATGAAAACTGAGATTTGTCTGCTTCGCCGAATTTCACAAAGAAATTTACTTTGTGACAAATTACTTTGTCACAATGCATATTTCTTTGTAAGTATCAGGAACAATAATGGGGAAGCCCCAGCACTGATCCCCTCAGATGCCGCATTCATCGCTGAGATGAAAAATGAGGTTTTTCAGGGGTTAAAAATAATTATACTTATCTCATCCATTTGAGTGTGAAGAGGCCACCGCGGCCATCTTGAAAATCCTAAGCAAAATCTTGCGGTGCGTGAGGACGTCGTCACGCTGGCCAGTGTGGTGACATCATACTTCACAGTGCACAAGATTTTGTTAGCGATCTTCAATCAAGATGGCCGCGGTGGCCTCTTTATGCTCAAATGGACAAGAGGAGTATGTTTTTTATCTATGCCATTTCAGGGAAAATTGATTCGTTACCATGAAGCACTAGGAAATTCGGCATTGCAGCAAATCAAATTTTCCCTGAAATTTGGCTCAATGTCCACTTCGGGTACTTTGACACGCTCAACACTAGTCAGTTCTTTAAAACTGCTTAATGTTAATATACCAGTGACAGGCCGGTGAAATCGGGTGTCACTGTGCTATGCTAATTTCACAGAGGGCAGCAAAGGGGAGCAGACAGGTTCCCTTTAAGTCACATTTTATACTGTCTTATTCAAACTGAAGGTATTTGCACATCAGCACAAATCAAAAAAGAAAGGGATCAAACACATCATTTTGGGATAGTGGGTGGAGTCACTCAAACTAAAATCCATTTTTTTTTAGATTTGTGATGGAAATGTGCATGTGCCTTCTATTTTAAGAAGCTAATGCTGAACAGGATTACAGAAGGGCCTTTAGGGCTTATTCTCTCCACACCATGACCATATTGATTGTCTCATTGATTAGTAGTCTTGTTACCTGAGGATACGTAGAATGGAAGCTGACGTTTACTTGTTTTACTTGTATTCTCTTGTTATTCTGTTTCCTAAATTTAAAAAAAACAAGATTTAATACAGAATATAACTGTAAATCCATTATACTGGATAATGCTATTACACCATGTTCCAAATTATTATTCAAATTAGATTTAAGTGTCATAAAGATTACATTTTTTGTTTTTCAATGAAACACATTGATGGTATTGTGTCTCAGGGCTCTTTGGATCACTGAAATCAATCTCAGATGCCTGTGATAATTAGTTTGCCAGGTGAGCCCAATTAAAGGAAAACTGGATGTTAAGCAGGCCACTGTTTTCAAGTAAAATGGGAAAGAAAAAGGATCTCTCTGCTGCCGAAAAGCAACCCTGGATGGTCCAGATGGATGGAGTAGTGGATGGTTGGTGGATGGCCACCATGTTCCAACAAGGCTGCGACGTCAGCAAGGAGGTAGAGGAGTCATGTTTTAGGCCGGAATCATGGGGAGAGAGCTGGTAGGCCCTTTAGGGTTCCTGAAGGCGTGAAAATGACCTCTGCAAAGTATATAGAGTTTCTGACAGACAACTTTCTTCCATGGTACAAAAAGCAGAAACGTGCCTTCAGGAGCAAAATCATCTTCATGCATGATAATGCACCATCTCATGCTACAAAGAATACCTCTATGTCATTGGCTGCTATGGGCATAAAAGGAGATAAACTCATGGTGTGGCCACCATCTTCCCCTGACCTCAACCCTATAGAGAACCTTTGGAGTATCATCAAGCAAAAGATCTATGAGGGTGGGAGGCAGTTCACATCAAAAGAGCAGCTTTTGGAGGCTATTCTGACATCATGCAAAGAAATTCAAGCAGCAACTCTCCAAAAACTCACAAGTTCAATGGATGAAAGAATTATGAAGGTGATATCAAAGAAGGGTTCCTATGTTAACATGTAACTTGGCCTGGTAGGATGTTTTGGATTTAAATAGCTTTTTATTTCAGTGAATGTGACCTTCTAATGCTGCAAATTCCACAAATGAGCATTTTCAGTTCTTAAAAACATATAAAATGTTTAGAAACTCTACTGTGCATAATCATTTGGAACAGTGCATTTTGAGTTTTTTTAATTTTTGAAGAATATACTGTTATCATTGGGAGGTTTGTTCAATAAAATTCGATTTATACTCTAACGGGTGATGACTTTTATTATACTGACTGTCATTTGCACCGACCATTTAGGAAAATCAGAGATAAATATCATTTGCATAATAATTTGGAACATGGTGTATAGCTGTAAATAGATAAGAGTTATATGTGGGAAATCTTATAGAAGGATCTATGTTTTACTTCCTATTAATGAAATCACCACATCCAGAGATATATTATCGACCACTATATTTGATGTTATACAGATTTTATAAATTAAATATATGTACCACTCCCTGTTCCAGTACATTTCTCTCTCCCTCCCAAAGGGGTTGTCCCACAAAAGATATTCTGCAGTTTTCAAACCAGCACCTGAATATGAGTATGTACGTCATTGCATATAATTAAAAATTTAATTATTCAATAAAATGTATCTTTATAGCTCAATCTGCTATTTGTTCTTTTTTTTATGTCTCTTTCCAACTCACAGAGGTGGATGTACATGCTCAGTTAAATCCTGCAACTGCCTCTTTAGCTCTGGAACCATGTGAGGTACAGGACTGGTTCTATTTTTGGTTTTCAATTTTTTCATTAATCATGAGACAGACCCTTTAAAGCCCACCATGAAAGGTCACCGTAGCAACTGGTGGCATCACATTTCACTTCTTTCTGGCAGTGGCAATTACTGATGATATCAGCTCCAGCAGTCTATTAAAATCCTACTATCCTGTGTTTCAGCACTGTTTGGCCTATCATTACCCCATTCAGATCATCTGTTGACATTTACTTTGGTTTTGATTTGTTGTTTTTTGTGTGTCCTTCGTTTCTCACTGATGGTTACTGTCATTCAATGGCTAAGCCCCAATCTGCCTTCTATTTCTGTTTAGGGTTATGTTCCAACAAACTTCTTCTATCTTAACTGTTACAATCCAACTGCATTTAACAGGTGCCTCTCATAAGTACCAATACACTTGATGGCTTCAACATTTATTTAATACTAGATATTAAGGGGCCGTTCAGACGGCCGTGATGTTGTGGATCCGCAAAAATGCGGATTTGCAAAATCACAGATGCCGACGCGTGTGTGTTCCGCAATTTGGGGAACACATATAGCCGCCACCCCATAAAAAATGCCTATTCTTGTCCGCTATTGCGGACAAGAATAGGACATGTGCTATATCTTTTTGCCGAGCCGCGGAACAGAGCTGCAGCTCAGCGCGATCTAATGCCGCCCATAGAAATGAATGGGGCCGTATCTATTCTGCAAAACAAAAAACAGTCGTGTGAATGTTTTGTTAGTGGATGTAGCTACAGTACCGCAATTCTCTGTCTTTTAGGATAACTCAGTGGTTAACATAAGGAGTTTACCTGCACCACCCGAGACTCCTACAACTAGAGCTGTACACTAATCGTAGAATGATCTCTACTCATATTCTGCCTTGCTCAATATGACTATATACTCATTACTTGCTAGTCTTTTCTTTGCATTGACTATGGTTACCTTCTGTCAGGTCATCTACACTCCACTTGAAAGATCAGATCACAGCAAACTGAGTATAAATCCACTGTGCCAAGTAACTGGTTTGACTTTATATTGGCGCTTCCCTATTATTCACCCTTTAACCCCTATACAAGGATCTGGACTTTGCTGCAGGTTAGCAACCAGATTGCTTCCTCCTGAAATAGTACCGGTGTAGTTAGCAGCTGACCCACTGGAGTAAGCAACACTGATGCAAGCACTGGGAGCTCAAGATATAGAAAACACACCAGAAACACAGGAAAAACAGGTACAATCTGAACAGTCACTATGGTTTGAAAGCTGGTTTTTGAAATCTAGGCAGCTCACAGTTAACATGATTGAGGTTAGACAAAGGATAGACATGCAGGCAGGGTAGTGGTGAAGTAGACACAAGACAAGCAGGCTGGGACCAAGATTGGAGTACAGACTGTGTAGACAGACTGGTTATAGAACTGAAACACAAACAGAACTGAACTAGCATTGCAAAAGAACAGGCAGGATGAGCACCAGGCAGGAACACAGGCAGGAAAAAAACACAGGATAAACACAGGTAAATCACAATAGCACTAGACTATCAAATACTTTGCTGGTCATCAGGAAACCTAAAGCTCAGACACCCTCTGCCTGGAGAAGCTTCCTTAAATACCCAGGAACTGGTCAGCCAATGGCTGGAGAAGGATTTAGGAGCGCACGTAAGAGGCAAGCAATGAGCACACACTCTAAGGAAGTATCAGGTAGGAGCATGGAGGCAACACAATGAAGAGGGCACCAGCAACCAGTATGCTGGATGGCATGCTGAGTGGCACGGCATCTGAGCAGCAGGAGGGTGGCAGGAACATACCACAGACCGAATAACTATACCCTCCTTGCAGGTAAAAAGCAGAGAGGTTCTTAGAACATTCACTGAAGTTTAGTCTTGCACAAATAATAAAAACATACATTTGTGAATTTCTAATATATCCCTGACAAAGACAGGCTGAGATCTGTGGAGATAATTGAAGGGTCCTCAAACTGTTAGGTGGCGTCTGCAGTCTTCTTGTCTGCTAAGTATAAAATTCTGTTGCCTGCTAAGTAAAAAAAATGATGTACTTGATTTTACCACAAATGTATGAATTTACCCTTACACTATGCTTCCGGTCCTATAAGTTTTAGAGAATTTGGTTAAATCTGCACAGATAATGCCTTCCTGTAAATCAAAAATCAAAAGTAGTAAAGTGCACCCAGTGATTTCGCTGTACAAGGGTAGCCCACTGAGAAAGGTTACCTACTGAGAAACCATGCAATCCATAATGTCACAATAGTGGAATAATGCACAATACAAAGATAAATTACAGCAAAGACATAATGCTTAAAAATAATGCATATTGTAATATCATACATAATTCGTACATAATTAATTTATTTTTCCTGAAATCCTGAAGTTCTACATACATTTGTCTCTGCTACTCTTCCATTGTCCATAGTCATCACTAACTCTATCTCACTTCTGGTTGAGGACGGGCCCTCTTACTCAATGGACCCCATAGCAGCTGCTGCGCCTGGTACCTGGTAGTTTCACCAATGCTTCTCAGCATCTTCACATTTAACTGCTTGTATCATTGTAACTGTATTTGTTTTAGTTTTGACTAATTCAGTTATGCATTTGTCCCCACTTTGGGACTGTTATCTTTGCATTTATTCATATGAATATCAGTTACCCTCTGTATAAAGTGTGTGTAATGTCAAGTACTATATTACTGTGTGCATTTTATTAGATACATAATACATTTGCACTTTCCACTCAGTGTCTTAGATTGAATTAGAGGTTGGACACTTGAGGACATGTATAATAATAACATTTGCAGAATAATATGATTTCATAGAGGTCACCCAGGACAAAGACTGTCAAGAAACCAAGACTTGTTAGAGATTGATGTAGGAGAAAAAGGCTAAGCTACTGACTGGAGGTAGTATTAGGATAGAGAGGCAAGATGACGAATGGTTCAGATAATATAATACCTACAAACTAGATACAAAAGGTAAAGGTTGAATTAAAATGGTTAAAATAAATTCCTTAATAAAATAATCTAAATCGTATCAGCCAAGGGTCAAGTAGCAATTTCTTAGCTTATAAAAAGCGATCTGCATAGCTGCAGTGTTCCGGTTGCCGAATTTTCCCATATTGCATTTTTAATGCTGAAGGTCATACAACACATATCTACAAAAGGTAGTGTCTCTTACGCTTCATGACCACTGCTAACTCGCTATAATTGTTTTTTCAGACTAATGGTTTATTAAATATTTTATGGAATAGGTGAGTGTTTGTACACGCATCGAGGGGTTTATTCCGGAAAAAAAGATTAAATAAACTCAAAGCTCGGAAAGGACAGAAACTGATGCACCGTCTACTGAGAAAGTTGACCAAAAGAAAACTGGTAAAACTGTCTCTCATGCTGTCTTACATGTGGATATAAATAAGTTTTAATCTTCCCTTCCTGGTACGGCAGCTCCTGTCAGTCATCATGCATATATTTCTTAATGCTATTTCCCCTTAAAAATAGACTTAAGAAACCCTTTTCAACACATGTCACACATGCAGGGGGTTAGAAAGCTGAGATCTGTGGAGATAATTGAGGGTCCACAAACTGTTGAGCGGCTTCTGCAGTCTTCTTGTCTGCTAAGTATAAAATTCTATTGCCTGCTAAGTGAAAAAAAAAAATTCACTCAATGACCATGTTTTAATGGAGCTGAGCAAGAACAGGCAGGGTCAGCGATGAGAGTGCCTGCCTGTCTTTGTTTGGCTTCACTAAAGCCTGGCATAGCATATGAGTGAAAGTGAAATGCATCTTTGACTGGACTGAGATCAAGCCATGGCTTTTCCAGATTCTTTTTCACTTTGTTTTTGCTTTAACATTTTTTTCCATGATTATCGCAGCTGAATCATGGCAAAGTCACAGAAGTTTACCATGATTTTGATGTACAGGGTGTGTCATTTATATGGATACACCTAAATAAAATGAGAATGGTTGGTGATATTAACTTCCTGTTTGTGGCACATTAGTATATGGGAGGGGGGGAACTTTTCAAGATGGGTGGTGACCTTAACGGCCATTTTGAAGTCAGCCATTTTGGACCTAACTTTAGTTTTTTTCAAATGGGAAGAGGGTCATGTGAAACATCAGACTTATTGAGAATTTCACAAGAAAAACAATGGTGTGCTTTTTTTTTAACGTAACTTTATTCTTTCATGAGTTATTTAGAAGTTTCTGATCACTTATAAAATGTTTTAAAAGTGCTCATTGTGTTGGATTGTCAATGCAACCCTCTACTCCCACTCTTCACACACTGATCGCAACACCGCAGAAGAAATGCTAGCAAAGGCTTCCAGTATCCGTAGTTTCAGGTGCTGCACATCTCGTATCTTCACAGCATAGACAATTGCCTTCAGATGACCCCAAAGATAAAAGTGTAAGGGAGTTAGATCGGGAGACCTTGGGGGCCATTCAACTGGCCCACGACTACCAATCCACTTTCCAGGAAACTGTTCATCTAGGAATGCTCGGACATGACACCCATAATGTGGTGGTGCACCATCTTGCTGGAAAAAACTCAGGGAACGTGCCAGCTTTAGTGCATAAAGAGGAAAACACATCATCATGTAGCAGTTAGTTCTCCTAATAATTGCTGCCTAGACAAAATGAGCCATTATAACTAATGAAAGGTACTTGGGAATTTGTTTATAATCAAGTAATATTTAAGTATTTTCATTTTCTGAAGAACCCCTTTAATAAATACAAGGGAACTGGTTACATTGTCAGTCACATATACCCATGCCATAATGTTACTGCCACCATGCTAGATAGCTGAGATGGTATGCTGTGGAACTTGACCAGCACCCTTTCTGCTCCATACTCTTTACTTCTTATCAGTCTGGAACAAGTTGATCTTTGTCTCATCGGTATATAAAAAGTTGTTCTTGCACTATAAAGATTTTAGATGTTATTTGGCATACTCTGGTTTTACCATTAGTTTATATCCTGGGGTACAAGTTCTACCTTTACTCAAGAGAAGAGTTCTCTTCTTTGACTTTGATATTGATATGCCTAACTCCTCCATTCACCCTCTGATATGCCATTTATTATGAGCTCATCGTTATTTAATTTCTTCTCCAATATGCTTAGGTAGACAGCTAAATATATAACTAATGTGGTTCATGTTCACATATTTATGGACCTAACTGTAACCAAGTAGCTTTCCCTGCAGTCCTATTCATAACAATGAACACTTTTTGGCAACAGCTCAAACTGAAGAATCCAAGGTGATAACAACCGAATGAGCAGTTCAAATAGTTTACAGCAATGCGCCTCAAGAAAAGTTGTGAAATTATTAGAGATGAGCGAGCATACTCGTCCGAGCTTGATACTCGTTCGAAAATTAGGGTACTCGTAAGTGCTCACTACTCGGACAAGTATCTTGCCATGCTCGAGGAAATGGCATCTCCCGCCTTTTGAATTTTTGGCGGCTATAAACTCAGTAAATCACAAGCCAGGAGACTCTGCGGTACACCCAGCATCACGTGAGACCCTTACATGTCGATAGCAGGGGTTGGCTGGCCTGATCAGGTGACCCTGGAATATACTAGTGACTGCCCGGCTCGGCTCAGTCGCTGCCTTAATGCCGTTAGGGACAGATCTGCAGTGTGATACAGGGAGAGTGTTAGGGTGTTCTACTAGATTTGTGTTAGGCAGGTGTGATTCTAAAAGAACACAACAGCCCTTGTTAGGGCTACAAGACCCTTTTTTTTTATCTGCTTGTGGCTGGGCTTGCTGGCACTAGTAGTGCAGCTACCGCCATATTTGCAGCATTTTGCAGGGAGACTGGAAAAAGTTTATTTTTTTAGCTCTCAGTGACACACATCCATTTCAAACAGCTAAGTGGGACAATTTTTTTGTGTTTCATTGAAGTAGGCACAATCTGCAGAAGATTTTTTTCTCTAGAAATTATGTATGACTAAGAGAACAAACTATGTTTAAGCAGAAAGTTTGAGCATTTTCCCTTAAATAGCCTCGTATTGGTGCTGAATAGAGATGAGCGAGCACTAAAATGCTCGGGTGCTCGTTATTCAAGACAAACTTTTCCCGATGCTCGGGTGCTCGTTTCGAGTAACGAACCCCATTGAAGTCAATGGGAGACTCAAGCATTTTTTGCAGGGGACCAAGGCTCTGCCTAGGGAAGGCTGGGTGAAAACCTGGAAACATCAGAAAATGATGGAAACACCAGGGAAATGGACAGGAAATAGCAGGGGCAGCATGCATGGATGCCTCTGAGGCTGCCTAATCCCACCATTACCCCAAATTCTCCTGGCAACAGCCTGGTGGTTACCCTCATGGCAATTGTGCTCACCCAGACCAAGAAAGGCGAGGCACATACCCATCACAAGTTAGGGAAGCACCCAACTAGGTGCAAAGAAAAATTGTTTAGAGAGAGGGTCTGTTGGTGGACCTCCGGAAAAATTGTTTGGAGAGAGGGCCTGTAGGTGGACCTCCGGAAAAATTGTTTACAGAGAGGGCCTGTAGGTGGACCTCCGGAAAAATTGTTTGGAGAGAGGGCCTGTAGGTGGACCTCCGGAAAAATTGTTTAGAGAGAGGGCCTGTAGGTGGACCTCCGGAAAAAAAATTGTGGTAAAAGAGTGCCAGTTGGACCTCTAAAAAATGGTGTTTTTTGGGTCAGCGTTAGGCAAAGACGACAAGGAGGAGGAGGAGTAGGAGGAGTAGAGAAGAGGAATCGGATACATAAGTAATGTTAATCTTTAGCTGCTTTCCCCTGGAGGAGATTTGAATTCCGGTGAAATCCAGGCTTTGTTCATTTTAATAAGCGTCAGCCTGTCAGCGCTGTCAATTGACAAGCGTGTACGCTTATCGGTGATGATGCCACCAGCTGCACTGAATACCCGCTCTGACAGTACGCTAGCGGCAGGGCAGGCCAGCACCTCCAAGGCGTACAGCGCCAGTTCAGGCCACGTGTCAAGCTTTGAAACCCAGTAGTTGTATGGAGCAGAGTGATCAGTCCGGACGTTGGTATGGTCAGCTAGATACTCCCTCACCATCTTTCTGTACAGCTCCCCCCTACTCTGCCTAGACTGGGGACAGGTGACAGTGTCTTGCTGGGGTGACATAAAACTGGCAAAGGCATTAGAGAGCGTTCCCCTGCCAGTGCTGGACAAGCCGCCTGCTCGCCTCCTCTCCCCCGCTACTTGGCCCACAGAACCATGTCCTCTGCCGCTAGCGGCGTCAGATGGGAAGGATTGTTTAAGCTTGTGCACCAGGGCTGTTGATATTGAT
>ONZH01028951.1:0-36141 GCA_900303285.1 Rhinella marina
AGTAATGGTGGGATTAGGCAGCCTCAGAGGCATCCATGCATGCTGCCCATGCTGTTTCCTGTCCATTTCCGTGGTGTTTCCATCATTTTCTGATGTTTCCAGGTTTTCACCCAGCCTTCCCTAGGCAGAGCCTTGGTCCCCTGCAAAAATGCTTGAGTCTCCCATTGACTTCAATGGGGTTCGTTATTCGAAACGAGCACCCGAGCATCGGGAAAAGTTCGACTCGAATAACTAGCACCCGAGCATTTTAGTGCTCGCTCATCTCTATTCATAATGCATTTTTAGTCTATTCTTTTGCCTTTTAAAGCATTTTTTGCAGAAACAATACAACAATATTTTTCAGAAATGTTATCCAAAAAAGAGCAAAAGAGATAAATGATCAAAAACATCATGAAAACATATGCTTAGAAATTTGCAATGTGATGCTTAAAGAATAATAGCCAAGTACCATAGCTATCAGCTGTTAATTATCTTTCTTTATACTGTAACCCATACAATATACAGTAGAGAAAGACAGACTGTGTTATACAGTGGCGAACATAGAGAAGTAAGGGCCCCATAGCAAGGATCAAACCAGGCCCCCCACACAGGACAGAATAGATTTTCAATGACCCGTGGACCATTTTTCCGCTGCATCATTTGCTAAAAGTTGTTCCTTTAGAGCAGGGGTACTCAACTGGTGGACGGCGGTCCAAATACAGACTGCCGACACCAGCTATTCAGACCACTGCCATCCCTTCCATAGGAAGCAGCACTTTAGGCTGCTTCCTAATCTGCCAGTGCGTCTGAAAGAGCTGAGGCACAAGCTCCTCCCCATGTCGGCGCTGGATGGGGAGGCATGAGTGCACTGAAAAAGACAGGTCCCTCCACATGCAGGCACCGGGACTTGTCTTTCTCAGCGCTTTCATCCAGCACCTGCACATGGAGGAAACTGTCTCTCTCAGCACTCAGTCCCTCCTCTCCTGCAGCAGCAGCAGCACTAAGGGAGCTTCAAGCTCCAAAGGAAACTCAGGTGCTGCTGGAGAAGAGGGGATAGACATCACCACTGCTACCAATTAATAGGGTAGCCACTCATGCCAGCCTCAAAAGAAGGATTTTAAAATGCAGCCCCTGGCTCTAATAAGCCACACCCCAGATTGGTTAGGCCACACCCACTTCCACTGGGCAGCCGACAATCAAGGTAAAATCAACTGGGGGGGGGGTGTTTGAAGGGAATGAGGGGTACAGACAGGTCGGAAACGTATCACTGACTGCAGGAAAGGACTCCACAGCATTAGTGGGTGTTCCCATTTTGCCTGTGTCTCTCTTTGTAAGGCTACTTTCACACTAGAGTTTCTCTTTTCCAGTATTGAGAACCGTCATAGGATCTCAATACCGGAGAAAAACGCTTCAGTTTTGTCCCCATTTATTGTCAATGGGGACAAAACTGAACTGAACAGAACGCAGTGCTCTAAAATGCGTTCCGTTTGGTTGCATTCCCATACTGGAGAGCAAACCGCAGCAAGCTTCAGTTTTCTTTCCATAATGGGATATGGAGCAAAACGGATCCATCATGACCTCACAATGCAAGTTAATGGGGACAGATCAGTTTTCTCTGACACAATAGAAATTGACTTTCAATGGAGTTCATGGCAATGTTAAAGATAATACAACCGGTTCCATTCATAATGGATGCAGATGATTGTATTATCAGTAATGGAAGCGTTTTTGCTGAACCCTGTCGGATCCAGCAAAAACGCTAGTGTGAAAGTAGCCTAATGGTGAAATAAAGATAAGGCTCTATTCACACCATGGTATTTTTGTTCCACATCCAATTCCCATTATTGGTGGATTGGATACAGACCTCTTCATTTCAGTGGGGCCGCAAAAGATGAGAGAGCACACTCTGTACTGTCTGCATCTTTTGTGGCCCCATAGAAATGAAGGGGTCCGCATCCAATCCACCAATAATGCAGATTGGATGTGGAATAAAAATACATGTGTCTGTTATGTGGCGAGGGTTGTCACCCAGCCAGTAGAACTCTGGCAAGGCCGTTATTTTAGTGGCTTTTAGTGGCCCTACCGGTGCCGGTATTAATTGCCATATTGCCGATGTTTTCCTGTACAGACTAGTACTAATGAGCGCTTTCATTGCAGAGCACTCATTAGAACAGCCTTTACCTCAACTGCCACTTGTGTTAAAAAAAAAAAAAAAAAAAAAAAAACAATCACCTCCTCCATTTGCTTGCACTGCTGACTGGAAGCTCAGGACAGGACCTGCAAGACATCATCACACTGGAGTACAGGTTCTGTTCGGAGCTTCCAGTCAGCAGAGAGTATTCACTGTGACGCAAGCAAATGGAGGAGGGGAGTGCTTTTCTTCTTTTTTTTGCAAAAGCAGAGATGGGGGCATTATTCTTACTGGGGGCACTATTCTTACTGGGGCGCATGGGGGCATTCATCTTTACTGTTGGTATTCAGCTTGGACCTTCACCTGACTGCAGTCTCAAGTATGTGGACCTTTAATAAAACTAGTTGAGTACCCCTGCTTTAGAGGGTAGAATCCTGACCAAGTTTTCAACTCCAGTAAAAGAGGAGATAATCCCATCTAAGACTGGGCCCCCTTTTGCCCTGGGCCCCATAGCAGTAGCATGGTCTGCTGCTATGTTAGTTACGCCCCTGGTGTTATAATGTACAGTGGATTTATGCAGATTTTATGGCAGTAAATTTTCTGCCTAAATCAGCAGAGGTGATATTTACCTTGCCATAGAGAAAAGTTTATGGCCCTGATTTATTATACCATCACTCCAGAATTCTTGCATCAATCTATTTTGCGACTTTTTTGCACTCCCGTGCGCAAAATTTATGCAATTGCGCAAAATTTTGCGACTTTTTGCATGTGTACACCACTCATTCCAGTTTTGTAATATGGGTTGAAAAGTGCGTGTGGTTAGCTATGTTAATGAGTTTCACTCCAGATTTATCATTACGACTATCAAAGACGCAAAATAGTCGCAATTTCACTCCAGGAGGAGGGTGGAGTAGGAAAAATGGAGTAGCTTCTCTAGACAGAAGTGTTAGGTTTAAGGACAAGCCACATTTATCAAACAACCTGTGACATTTGATAAATGTGGCACAAAGTACTCCAACACAGACTGAAGCAAAACTGACTTCAAATATTCTCCTAATGATAAATTCCCCCCTATGACTATGTCAAATTGCCTTACTTAATATACAAAAATACATAAATGAGGCACAAATAAGACATCATTAAAATGACTGGATTAGTATATTAAATGATGTGGCTTTGCCAGATCAAATAGAAACCTAATGCTTCTTGTAAGTATAATGAATATTTGTCATGAAATTATAAAACCTTGGGAAAACATGGATGAATTTAATGCATGACAATCACAGTTTATAATTACTAACTTGTCTTGATAACAGAGACAAATTAAGTTAAAAATGAAACCAGAACAATTTGACAGGCTTCGCTGGTCATACTAAAAACACAATTCATTTTCAATGACTTATCTTAAAAATTACTTTTTAAAAGGTGAAAATTGCAATTAAATTTCACATTGTGCTTGACTTGCTATATCATAAGACATGCAACCTTTAATCTGATAGTTGTCATAATTTAACTTGTCATAATTGGATAAAATGTCTATATTTTGACCACTAAGGGTCTATTCACACATCCGTAAGTTTTGCAGTCCACAAAACACGGATACTGGCTGTGTATTTTCCGCATTTTGCACATGACCAGCCCTATGATAAAAATGCCTATTCTTGTCTGCGATTGAGGGCAAGAATAGGACATGCTCTATCTTTTTTGTGGGGCCACGGAACTGAACTACGGATGCGGAAAACACAAGGTGTGCTGTCCACATCTTTTTCAGCCGCATTGAAATGAAGGGGGTCCGCACCTGTTCTGCAAAATTGTGAAACTGATGCAGACCCACAACATACGGACATGTGAATGGACCCTTAACATGTATAATAGCTTGAAACATGTAAGGAAACCTCTAATAAGGAAAAAGGTAGAAAACAAATCAGAGGAAAATTATTTTCAATTAGGCACAGGAATAAGCCCCAAGCTGGACCACATGTAAGAGCCAAAATACAGAGCCACTAAGAAAGCATACTGCTTGCCCTGGCATGTGAATGGCTGACAATCATAAATATGTATTTATCACTTGGCAAAATGTATCCAGAGCTGTAATTGGGAAAGAGGTTGTCTTCATGAAGCAATCTCTTTCATTAAATAGAATGTTTCATGTGCTTAAAGGGAATGTGTCGTGACCTGCTGTTTAAATCACTTTTTTATGTTTAACATATTTTTAAATTATTTTTGATGATGTTATTTTTAATTTTCTATATTATTTTTTTTTTTAGTTTTTACACTGGCCACTATGTCTAATAATTGGTGCCATGTCTTAGTTTGAACAGATTAGTTTACTGCAGTCAACTCATTCTAATCCTGCCTATAATGATATCACCTCTGTGTATAGATAAGACAAGATCCTCCATTCACAATAGGTGATTGTTAAATCTTACCTATTCTTTCCTTGTACAATGACCTCTGCACCTCACAGAGCATGCCTAGAAAACTTTCCCATATAAGTCATAAGACTCCCGTCCATTGTGTCTATGGCCCTGGGTCCTGCCGTAAAGCAATTTTCTATTAATGCTGTGTAAATGCTCAGCCAAGATGGCAGCCCCCACAGTAATATTCAGGAAATAAAATAAAAAAATATACAATCAGAAAATAAAAACAAATTAGAAAAAAGGATATGTGCTACTATCTGATTTTAACTTGCAGATAACATTTTTGATTACACATTTCCTTTAAGTTTCATGAATTAAATTTAAAGGGTTTGTCCAGGATTTCCTTATATTTTAAATTCCTGTCATTCTTTGCTCGATTCCATGGGTCTACCACTATGTAAACTTGTTGCATTCTGGTTTCACCTTTGCAGCTGCAGTCAACGACTGAATGCAGTGGTGAGAATACCTCCTGAGGACACATGGCCAGGCATTGACTGCAGTGAGGCAAGTGATCCCATCCATGCTGGAAGTTTACATGCAAGGAGAAATGCACAAGGAAAACAGCAGTAGCGTAGACCCAGCGAGCCAGAACCGAGCAGTAGAAAGTAGAGATGAGCAATGTAATTATAAAAGAATTAAAATAGTTTAGAACTTTCTAAAAATTTATGGGCTAATGATGTTTTAAGTAACCTAGTTTCAGGTAACAGTGCAATATGTTGGGTGGGGGCAGCAAGGAGAAGAGACATTGTACTAACAACTAAAAAAAAAAAAAAACTGCCAGAGCTACATTATATTTGTTTGTGGTCACCTCAGGAAAAGGTGATGATGTTTATGCAGGCTCAAAATGTGTCAGTTCTAGGCTAAGCTCGGCTGATGATGGTTCTGTGCAGTTATCTCTCATGTGGGAATTTTTCTCCATAGTGCCAGCAGACAAAACCAAAGTAGGGTGCAAGCTCTGCAGGATAAATTAAGTTGTGGGTGTCCAAGTATAAACGTAGGGACTAGAGATGAGCGAGTAGTGAAATATTCGAAAGTTCGAAATTCGATTCGAATAGACCGCGAAATTCGACTATTCGACCGGATATCGAATCCCATTAAAGTCTATGGGAAAAAAATGCTCGCCACTTGGAAATCTCAATTCGACCACTTGGAGGTCACCAAGTCCACCCTGGAACCTCAGAAAAGGATGCCAACACTGCTGGAATGCAACTGGGACAGCAGGGGAAGCATGTCTGGGTGCATATAACGCGCCCAAGTCGCACTATTACGCCACTATCACAGCCTCTCAACAATACACTCCAAACACAATCTAACCTCTCTGTAAAGTGAGACCATACAAGGAAACCTTCTTTCCTCTACATTGCCATGGACCCCAAGCCAAACTAGACAAAAAAGAAGATAAAATTCTGCACCCCTTAAAATCACGTTGCCTATGACAACCACAGATGGCATAGGCAAGGGGGAAAGCAAATAGACCCCACCCCTAATTGTCATTGTGTGTGTGTGTGAGATGTGGTCAGACATGTCTTCTTTAAAATGTAAAAACAACTCAAACACATGCAGAAGCCTTAAAATGCCCAAATTGTTGGCGCTTGAGATGTCAGTGACCCGACCTGGCCCAGTGTCATGTCTAGCAGGTAAAGCAGTGGGGATGTTGAGGGATGCGTAGGACCGCAAAAGGCAGGAAGAGGCCGTGGGCTGGCCAGAGGCTCATGGAAAATTTTGTGGAGGCCCAAGAGGTGAGACGTCTTAAAAATTGTGTGGAGGCTAAAGAGGTGAGACGTGTTAAAATTATGTGGAGGCCAAGAGGTGACACCTCTTAAAAATTATGTGGAGGCCCGAGAGGTGACACCTCTTAAAAATTATGTGGAGGCCCGAGAGGTGAGACCTCGAAAACGTTTTGTGGAGGCCCAAGAGGTGACACCTCTTAAAAATTATGTGGAGGCCCAAGAGGTGACACCTCTTAAAAATTATGTGGAGGCCCAAGAGGTGACACCTCTTAAAAATTATGTGGAGGCCCAAGAGGTGACACCTCTTAAAAATTATGTGGAGGCCCAAGAGGTGACACCTTTTAAAGGCTGCAGTTATCCACAGATTTGCATGCAATGTAAAATGGTTACACTCATTTTATAAAGGCAACTATCATGAAAAATCAGTTTAAATGTATTGAGGGCAGCACAGAGTATTTCTACAGAGGAAGGAGTATTCTTTTTATTTTTTTTCCTTTTTTTATATGTATATGCTGTTGCCTTCAGTATATGAGAGTTGATTTCATGATGCTACTGCAGCCACTTAAAACGTTTTAAGTCTTGTTTTGTTTTTTTGAATACTGAGAATGCTATTTTGTACCAGATTTTGTATGTAAAGACTGAACACATTAAAATGAGAATGTTACCAAAATTATAATTTATAATTTATTTACCTTTTGTGGAGGCCCAAGAGGTGAGACCTCTTAAAAATTATGTGGTGGCCCAAGAGGTGAGACCTCTTAAAAATTATGTGGTGGCCCAAGAGGGGAGACCCGTTAAAAATTATGTGGAGGCCCAAGAGGTGAGACCTGTTAAACATTTTGTGGAGGCCCAAGGGAGGTTAATTGGGCCAAGGGACCTCTTAAAAATTATGTGGAGGCCCAAGAGGGGAGACCCGTTAAAAATTATGTGGAGGCCCAAGAGGTGAGACCTCTTAAACATTTAGCGCAGGCCCAAGAGGTGAGCCATAAATATATAAATTGTTCTTATTTACGGAGCAATTCTACGGCGGTTAAGGAGGAGGAGGAGGAGGAAATGGCACTTCATACATATGGCACTTTACTTTTGGCTGCTTTCCACGGTTGGAGAAGCAAAGTCCGGGTCAATCCACTTGCTGTTCATTTTGATTAGCGTCAGCCTGTCGGCACTGTCGGTTGACAGGCGGCTGCGCTTATCGGTGATAATGCCCCCGGCAGCGCTGAACACCCTTTCTGATAGCACGCTGGCGGCAGGGCAGGCAAGCACCTCCAAGGCGTACAGGGACAGTTCCAGCCACGTGTCCAACTTGGAGACCCAGTAAGTGTAGGACGCCGAGGGATCGGGGAGGACAGGGTTACGGTCTGCCAGGTACTCCCGCAACATCCGCCGATACTTGTCCCTCCTGCTGATAGCGGGCCCCGCAGTGATGGAAGTTGCACGAGGGGGTGCCATGAACGTGTCCCACACCTTGGAGAGTGTTCCCCTGGTGGCTGTGGGCCTGATCGATGTTGAGGGACTCTGGGAGACCCTCTCCTCTCTGCCGCCAGCGATGCTGGGTGGGAAAATCTCCATCATGTTCTGCACGAGTTCCCTCTGGTATTCCAGCAATCGATTCGTCCTCTCCTCTACCGGAATAAAAGAGGAGACGTTATCTTTATACCGGGGGTCCAGGATTGCGAAGACCCAGTACAGTTTGTTCTCCACTATCCGGACAACACGTGTGTCCCGGGAAAAGCAGCCCAGC
This sequence comes from Rhinella marina, assembly GCA_900303285.1. Classification (NCBI taxonomy): domain Eukaryota; kingdom Metazoa; phylum Chordata; class Amphibia; order Anura; family Bufonidae; genus Rhinella; species Rhinella marina. Next base: position 8,002 of record ONZH01028951.1, read on the forward strand.
ATGAAGTCAGCCATGTGTGCCAGACTCTGAATAGGCATGACGTCACTGCCCCCACCAGAAGGATCACTTGCCATTTCCTCCTCTTCCTCTTCCGCCTCCTCTCCGCCCCATCCGCGCTGAACCAATGGGACGCGCACAGCCTGACTGCTACCCTCGCCGCCAGCATCCTCCTCCTCTTCCACAGCCACCTCCACGTCGTCCTCCTCCTCCTCATCCTCCTCCTCCTGCAACTGCCACCGTGAAGCAGACAAAAGTGTGGTCTGACTGTGTAGCTCCGTTGCGTCTCCTCCTACCCCCGTCTCCTCTGCGTGCAATGCGTTCTCCCTTATTGCGATGAGGGATTCTTTAAGGACGCATAGGAGCGGGATGGTTACGCTCACTATAGCGTCCTCGCTGCTGACCTTCTTGGTGGACTCCTCAAAGATACGCAGTACATCGCATACGTCTGCCATCCATGGCCACTCGTGGTTGGCAAACTGAGGGAGCTGAGTTGGAGGCACGCGTGGATTATTAATCTGGTACTCCATCAATGCTCTCTGCTGCTCACACACCCTGGCCAACATGGAATAGGTGGAATTCCAGCGAGTCGGCAGGTCGCACAACAGCCGATGTTCAGGCAAATGGAGGCGTTGCTGGAGTTTTTTTAAGCTAGCAGCAGCTACAGTTGACTTCCGAAAGTGTGCGCACAAGCGCCGCACTTTCACCAGTAGCTCTGCCAGGTTGGGGTAAGTCTTTAGAAATTTTTGGACTACCAGATTAAAAACGTGGGCCAGGCATGGTACGTGATTGAGTTCGGCAAGCTCCAGAGCCGCCACCAGGTTACGGCCGTTATCGCACACGACCATGCCTGGTCCTAGCTGCAGCGGCGACAGCCACATCTCCGTCTGCTGCAGTATGGCGTCCCTCACCTCTGGGGCGCTGTGCTTCCTGTCGCCCAAGCTGATGAGCTTAAGCACCGCCTGCTGACGTCTCCCCGCGCCAGTGCTGCAACGCTTCCAGCTAGCGGCTGAGGGCGATGTTAAGGCACAGGAGGAGGAGGAGGAGGAGGAGGAGGGGGGTTTATCAGAACCCATGCTGGCAATCTTGGGCGGGGGTGGTAGGTAGGCCGTCTCTGTTTGCGACCCCGTCCCCGCCTCCACTACATTCACCCAGTGTGCCGTCAAAGAAATGTATCGTCCCTGGCCACAAGCGCTTGTCCACGCGTCGGTGGTCAAGTGGACCTTTGCGCTGACTGCGTACCTCAGGGCCCGCCTGATGTTACGCGACACGTGCTGGTGCAGGGCGGGGACGGCACTCCGGGAAAAGTAGTGGCGGCTGGGGACGGAATAGCGAGGTGCGGCAGCCGCCATCAGGTCGCGGAAGGCCTGCGTCTCCACAAGCCTAAACGGCAACATCTCCAGGGCCAGCAGTTTGGAGATGTGGCAGTTTAAGGCTTGGGCTTGGGGGTGACTCGAGGCGTACTTCCGCCTGCGGTCGAACGCCTGCGAGATGGACAGTTGTTGGGACGAGGAGTGTGAAGGTGCAGGCGAAGAGGCGGGGGAAGGGGCGGGGAAGGGGAGGCTGAAGGAGAAGGCCCCAAAGTAGCAGAGGCAGAGGCAGAGGCAGATGTGGAGGTGTCCTGGCTGGAGGTCTGGACCGCAGTGGCAGCACACAACAAAGGGGAAGAGGCAGTGGCAGCAAGACCGGGCGCAGTTTGTATTGCGTTTGCTCTCTCCCACTCAGCCCAGTGCTTGAATTCCAAGTGACGCCGCATGCCTGAGGTGGTCAGATTGCTCTTCTCAGAGCCCCTACTCAGTTTTGAGTGGCAGAGTGTGCAAACCGCGCTCAGTTTGTCATCCGCACAAACATTAAAATATCTCCACACCACAGAAGTACGAGGCCTCGATGGGGGAGCTTCGCGCGACTGGCCGCTGCCGGGAACAGCTTCGGCCCTGCTGGCTGTGGCCTCACTTCTCTGTCTGAACTGTCCTCTGCCTGTGGCCATCCCTCTGCCTGTGGACATCCCTCTGCCTGTGGACATGCCTCTGCCTGTGGACATGCCTCTGCCTGTGGACATCCTCTGCCTGTGGACATCCTCTGCCTGTGGACATCCCTCTGCCTGTGGACATCCCTCTGCCTCTTGCTGCCTTTTTCGGTGCTGCGCAGACCACCACCTCTCCACTGCTTTCCTCGCTGGACATCACCCCTGGCCAAGTGGGGTCGGTCATTTCGTCATCCACCAGCTCCTCTTCCACTTCCTCACTCTGCTCCTCCTCCTGCCCACTGGACATTCCAACAGCCTCCCTTGATGGCAACTGCGTCTCATCATCATCATCGCTCATGATAACAGATGCTGGCTCAGGGTCCACATCAGCAGGAGATGGCGAAAACTCCAGTGTTTGGGCATCACTACAAACAAATTCCTCTGCTAGCTCCTGGGATTCTTCCGGCACATCTGAAAAAGGACCCGAAAAGAGCTCCTGGGAGGGGTCAATGGTGGGATGACTCTGTTGGCCAGGTGTGGAGGAAGGAGGGTCAGAGTGAGACTGTGTGGATGACTGGCTGGTGGACAACTGTGTGGAAGCGCTATCGGCTATCCATTGCACCACCTGTTCAACCTGCTCAGGCCTCAACAGCGGTGTAACCCGCCCCCTGCTTAACTGTCCCATAAAAGCAGGGATTCTGGATGAGCGGGATCCTGGCTGACCCTCACCAGCACGCATTGTATCCCCACTGGCTTCAACAAGGCCCCCAACAGCATTTCCGCGCCCCCGTCCTCGTCCACGTCCTATTCCGCTAGCCCCCCGCCGCATTTTGTTTTTTTTTTACAATATTTTGCCTTCACAGCCGTGAAATTAGTTTGCAAGAGAACGCACAGTACAGTTGCCAGTTAAGGCCTATATATTGTATTTTTCAAGGTACACAGCAGTGTACTAAGTGATCAGACGGTGTGTATGAACAACAGTTATGAGAAATTACTTTGCAAGAGAACGCACAGTACAGTTGCCAGTTATAAGGCCTATATATTGTATTTTTCAAGGTACACAGCCGTGTATTAAGTGATCAGACGGTGTGTATGAACACCAGTTATGAGAAATTACTTTGCAAGAGAACGCACAGTACAGTTGCCAGTTATAAGGCCTATATATTGTATTTTTCAAGGTACACAGGCCTTTTATTAAGTGATCAGACGGTGTGTATGAACACCAGTTATGAGAAATTACTTTGCAAGAGAACGCACAGTACAGTTGCCAGTTATAAGGCCTATATATTGTATTTTTCAAGGTACACAGGCCTTTTATTAAGTGATCAGACGGTGTGTATGAACACCAGTTATGAGAAATTACTTTGCAAGAGAACGCACAGTACAGTTGCCAGTTATAAGGCCTATATATTGTATTTTTCAAGGTACACAGCAGTGTATTAAGTGATCAGACGGTGTGTATGAACACCAGTTATGAGAAATTACTTTGCAAGAGAACGCACAGTACAGTTGCCAGTTATAAGGCCTATATATTGTATTTTTCAAGGTACACAGCCGTGTATTAAGTGATCAGACGGTGTGTATGAACACCAGTTATGAGAAATTACTTTGCAAGAGAACGCACAGTACAGTTGCCAGTTATAAGGCCTATATATTGTATTTTTCAAGGTACACAGCCGTTGTATTAAGTGATCAGACGGTGTGTATGAACACCAGTTATGAGAAATTACTTTGCAAGAGAACGCACAGTACAGTTGCCAGTTATAAGGCCTATATATTGTATTTTTCAAGGTACACAGCCGTGTACTAAGTGATCAGACGGTGTGTATGAACACCAGTTATGAGAAATTACTTTGCAAGAGAACGCACAGTACAGTTGCCAGTTATAAGGCCTATATATTGTATTTTTCAAGGTACACAGCAGTGTACTAAGTGATCAGACGGTGTGTATGAACACCAGTTATGAGAAATTACTTTGCAAGAGAACGCACAGTACAGTTGCCAGTTATAAGGCCTATATATTGTATTTTTCAAGGTACACAGCCGTTGTATTAAGTGATCAGACGGTGTGTATGAACACCAGTTATGAGAAATTACTTTGCAAGAGAACGCACAGTACAGTTGCCAGTTATAAGGCCTATATATTGTATTTTTCAAGGTACACAGCAGTGTACTAAGTGATCAGACGGTGTGTATGAACAACAGTTATGAGAAATTACTTTGCAAGAGAACGCACAGTACAGTTGCCAGTTATAAGGCCTATATATTGTATTTTTCAAGGTACACAGGCCTTTTATTAAGTGATCAGACGGTGTGTATGAACACCAGTTATGAGAAATTACTTTGCAAGAGAACGCACAGTACAGTTGCCAGTTATAAGGCCTATATATTGTATTTTTCAAGGTACACAGGCCTTTTATTAAGTGATCAGACGGTGTGTATGAACACCAGTTATGAGAAATTACTTTGCAAGAGAACGCACAGTACAGTTGCCAGTTATAAGGCCTATATATTGTATTTTTCAAGGTACACAGGCCTTTTATTAAGTGATCAGACGGTGTGTATGAACACCAGTTATGAGAAATTACTTTGCAAGAGAACGCACAGTACAGTTGCCAGTTATAAGGCCTATATATTGTATTTTTCAAGGTACACAGCAGTGTACTAAGTGATCAGACGGTGTGTATGAACAACAGTTATGAGAAATTACTTTGCAAGAGAACGCACAGTACAGTTGCCAGTTATAAGGCCTATATATTGTATTTTTCAAGGTACACAGCCGTGTATTAAGTGATCAGACGGTGTGTATGAACACCAGTTATGAGAAATTACTTTGCAAGAGAACGCACAGTACAGTTGCCAGTTATAAGGCCTATATATTGTATTTTTCAAGGTACACAGCAGTAGTGCCAAATATAGTTTGGTATGTAGCAGAGCACCTAATACACCACTAATGCCTCTCTCTGTCCCTACTCCAGCAGCTATCCCTGAATACAGCAGCCGTTCTCTGTAAAGTCTATATTGTAGTAAGCTATCACTGAAGTCCACTGTAGTAGCCCTGATAAGGGCTTTTAATCACGCTCCTGCCTGTCCAACAGCTAAAATCTGTCTCTCCCTTCTCCAGCCTCTGTCCCTGACTAAGTTCACGCAGCATATGCGTACGAGCAGGAAGAGCTGAGTTTTTAATATTCGAGGTCACATGGTTTTTCCAGCCAATGCATGTAGACGCTGTTTTCGCGCTGCCAGCGTGCTCAGCGTGCCTGTCATACCCCCCCTGCATGGTGATTGGTGGAAAAAGAGCGCCAGGGAAGGTGGGAGGGGAAACGAATTCTAAGTGCGCCATCGCCGTTATACTCGAAAGAAATCGAGCACGCCGAATATCGTAGTATTCGATCGAATACCAGCTCGATCGAACACTACTCGCTCATCTCTAGTAGGGACCACTGCTCTACAGCACATGAGGTAGCTTCACAGTAGAAAAAGTGAACTGTCCAGCAATCTGAATAATATTGTCCTCAAATTTCCTGCTGGATGTCTCCCCACCAATTACAACAGGGCAATGTGATGGACAAGGGCAGGAACACTGTAGCTGCTCAACATTTGGGTAATATAATAAATGGTCCCTGCATGGTGCATATGATTTATTTGGTGGTGCAGGGCTTTTTGAAAACATACTACATGCATAAGGTGCTGACTGTGTCCAGGAGAGTGTCTTCCCATTTCAGTCATTCTTTTCAGCTAAAAATTCCCTCTTGGAGATCCAACAACAGAACTTCTGCATTTGTACTGTGTATTGTTCGATGTTCCAACTCGCTACAATGTTCTGGAGTATCTGTATGAGTTGCATAAAGCAGTTATTGTACTGTAGACTTTCTAGTGCACAGTAGAGCCTGAACCTACTGGGTCCTAAGGCACGTTGTTAATTATGGAAAATTTATGCTTGGTTGCTCATGTGCTGACATGCATATTGTTAGCATCAAGTAAAGTGGTGATTACTGGTTAGGCATTCTATTAGACCCTAGCCATCAAAGCAAAATGAGGGAATGTTTTCCGGCTACCAAATGGGAGGCAAAAGTTTTGATTTACCAGGATACGATGTGTACTCAGCTTGCTTAAAGAGGACCTTTCACCGTTCCTGACATTACTGTTTTAATAGCATTCCCCATGTAACAACAATTCTGGAACATCTATTCTTATGGCTCTATGTTGTGCCATTCATTTATTATTTGCACTAGAAGTTACATATGAATTGCTATTTGCCTTCGGTGAAGGGGGGAAGGTAACAAGTTGGGTGTGTGTACCTGCACAGTCTGAACATGGCAGCACTGATTGGCTAGAGTCAGTCTGTGCAGGTACACCCCCCCAACTAGTTACCTCCCCTCTGTTCCCTCACTGAAGGCAAATAGCAATTCATTCACAACTTCTAGTGCAAATAATAAAGGAATGGTACAACACAGAGACATAAGAATAGATGCTTCAGAATTGTTAGTACGTGGGGAATGCATGAAGCTATTAAAATAGGCATGTCAGGAGTGGTGAAAGGTCCTCTTTAAGCTATTGGATAGATGCCTGTCATCCACATGTCTGACCAGGAGGCCCATCTTCACCTGCTCCTGGGTCATTGCTCTCACACTGTCTCACACTGTTATCTGTCAGCACTGCATTGCAACAAGTAGCAGAAGCTGCAACACCACCAGTAGAAACCAATACAGCTTGCTGAACCTGATGGAACTGTTTTTTTCAAGTGCTGAACATCAGCAAATGAATACTCACTGCCTTAACAAACAGATTCAGGTGTCCAGCTGTGCTGGATACAGTAACTCTGGTTGTCTCCTCCTCCTCGGTCTCAACAGACTACCAAATTTACCTATTCTTATATTTACAGCACCTGCCTAACAGTTGTATAGTATCAAATGCCACTTTCTCAGCTAAAACTCACTGGCATATTGATACACGTGCAAGTAATCGCAAAGTCTCTTCTCAACATCTGCTCATCTTCATTAAAGGAACATGGAATTTTTTGCTTTATGCATTAAAGTACAGCATTATATACAAATTCTATGTTTTTGTCTTTTTTAGAAAACACTCCTGTTCTTTTCAGCCTGTTTGGCAAACGTGTGTTTTAATTAAGATATTGATTTGAGGTATAAATTTACTGTTTGTGGACTTTGACATAAAAGCATCAATTTATTCCATTACACAAATTATTGGCTTATTTACATTATTTGACAGATTGTCTAGATATTTTCATCTGTTGTAATAGTTGGTCATTTTGTGAACCCTTACTCAATGACCTGTAACAATGAGAACATTCCATATTTATTTTTTATTCATTAATAAAGTGCTTTCATATTTTGCAGTGCTGCACAGAGATGGTCGTCAAACTTCTCACCCACATCAGTCCCTGTCTATATTGGTCTCACATTGTAAAATTGGGCTCACCATCTAATTTACAAGCTATTTAACCTTTTAGATGATGTAGTCAATAACAATTGCGGCATCTAAGGGGCTTGTCACAATATATGATGCCATCATCCAGGGCCGGCGTCAGGACCTGGCATACCGGGGCAAGTGCCAAGGACCACTGCTCCTGGGGGAATCCCAGGGCCACACCGCCAATTAGGCGATGTGCGACAATGCCTTCTGTCGGTGAGGCCCTGGAGCTAAGTGAGGGGCGGCAACAGCAGCAGTGCTGTCAGAAATTATCAATTCCATTGTGGAAGTGTTCACCTCTCTACATTCATCTGTATCACCGTCCTCAGGAACAAATCAGGGACAGTTTTGCTGAAAATGATTAATCGAACAATGTTTGAAAGGGTGAGTGCAAGGAGACTTCTTCTGTGTCAGTTTCATTTTTTTATTTCTATATTGGCTTATTCCTACATCAGCTGTAAACTAAGATATGTAATTCAATGCCAATAACATGGGACCTGGCATACCGGGGCAAGTGCCAAGGACCACTGCTCCTGGGGGAATCCCAGGGCCACACCGCCAATTAGGCGATGTGCGACAATGCCTTCTGTCGGTGAGGCCCTGGAGCTAAGTGAGGGGCGGCAACAGCAGCAGTGCTGTCAGAAATTATCAATTCCATTGTGGAAGTGTTCACCTCTCTACATTCATCTGTATCACCGTCCTCAGGAACAAATCAGGGACAGTTTTGCTGAAAATGATTAATCGAACAATGTTTGAAAGGGTGAGTGCAAGGAGACTTCTTCTGTGTCAGTTTCATTTTTTTATTTCTATATTGGCTTATTCCTACATCAGCTGTAAACTAAGATATGTAATTCAATGCCAATAACATGGAAGCCATTATTATTCCACTGCCAGTGTGCCAAACAAAACCATCCCGTCTGAACCCCTTAGGGGATCAAGTTCTTAATGATGGTCATCCCCATCTTTTGCTGGCTTTACTTCTTCCAAATCATCCTTCACAGTCTCCATGTCCAAGAAAAGTCAACAAGATGGAGAGAGAGGAGTAGCTGAATGTTCCTGGTGACACATTCTCATTGATATTAGATGATGTGGAAAAGGAGGAAAAGCAGATGGAAGAAGAAGGGCTCCTACCTGTAGGGCAGGAGAGTGCTGGGGTTTGAGAAGTGGATACAGTCTCTGATTAAAGGTGCATTAAAGGTGCCACACATCCATTATACAGTTACAGACCATTCAATGCAGTCTTCATTAATAAATGAAAGGCAGTTGCAGACTAATTGGCCCCAAGATCCTTCATCACAGCATGGCCGCAACCTGCCTGCAACAGGTCACTACCTGTGGCTGTACCCTAAGCCACAGTGGCCTCGGTATACCTGATTTATAGTGATTTGTGATGAATGAATTCTTGACAAATCAGATTTCTTGGTGAACTTTAGCAAAGTTGACAGATCGAATTTTTCAAAACTTCACTTCTATTCATCTCTATTTCTAAAACATAACATGTTTTGATATCAACAAATGGAAATACGTAACTAATACACACCACCATAATTCAAGATTGCTTCAGCCTGGTCCACATCTAAAACTGCTGGTTGAGAGTAGAGAATTAAAAAAAAATGGCAATCCAGCAATTTATCACAATCTAAAATGTCCTTCATTACTTAGAATTCATTAAAAAATGTCACATCATGGTCCATAATTGCATGTGTCAGTATGCAAAAGGACTTTGAATTGAAAAGAATAAATATGTAATTTTAAAATATAATGGACCTATCACATAAGTCCTAAGCAAACAGCTAACATAATTAGAAATTCTGAAATGGAAGCAACAGAAAGCACATAATCATAGATCTAGTTCCTTCTTCAAGGAAACAATCTGTTGTGGATTACATGTACTTTCATGCAGAGAAAGGATCTGAAAATAAGTAAAGTTAATTAACAATTATACATACATATGGTACACCAACGTATGACTCCCAAAAACAATGTTCTAACACGCTGTAGTCAGTTAATAAATGTATACTAAATCATTCCTGTAATTTATGTCACCTGCCTATTCTAGTGGTGGGCACAGAATCCAGAAGGCTTCGAACTCAGCGCATCTTGTATATTTTTCTAAACCAATAAAAAACAGAAATTACTTAATAGCCAATCAGATTCCACCTTTCATTTTTAACAACACCTTTGGAAAAGAAAAGGTAGAATCTGATTAGTTGCCATGGACAACTAAGCCAGCTGTACTTTATAACAGTTTGATAAATCTCCCCCATTGTTTTTACACAAAATATTTAGTAGTCCTCTTGCTTTTTTTCTACATGACTACAATATTCTCAGCCTTATTTTTGAACAGCTTTTCCAGGAATAGAATATCAATGACCTATCGACAATTGATCAGTGGGGATCTGACACCAGGCACCGCCACTGATTTGCTTCCTCAAGCACAGTACTGCATATTGTGTACAAGCTGGGTACGGTATTTCAGCCGAGGCCCATTCAGTCGATTGGGACTGAGCTGCACATGAACATTACGTTGCCGCTGATGAACATTATTTCACTGGCTTAGGATACTGCCACATCACTCATCAGAGTGCCATGGCATCTTCAAACCAGGGGCATCGCTAGGCGTGTAGATGTGGGGCCTATGACCCAGATTACAGGCGCACTGCCCCTAACCTCCAGCCAGCACCTAAACTGTTGCCTGAGTATACTGACTGTTGCTCTCCTGTAGCTGAGCAGAATGCAACCTATTCAGCTTCTGAGGTTTGAAAAATCACTGTGTGAGAGCAAGAGAGAGTAGCTGATGGGGGGGCAAAATGCTGGAGCAAAGGGGCTGCTGTAAAACACAGTCTGAACCCCCACTCACTCCTCATTTGGTCCTGCTCACTTCAGCTTCCTCTACTCATAACAGAGGCCCTGCCCACCAGCCCCAGATTCTGTAGAGCATCCTATAACAGCTGTTGCTCTATGATTGTAAGAACTCATGTGCTGTATCCCTGCCCATCCCCCTAAGCTCCTGTCCTCTATACATAATGCCTTAAATAAGGATGGGTTACTGAGACCTCCCCCTAGAAGCATCACTGATTATCATCCATCCATAGACGCTGCAGATCTTCCCTCTGGTGCTTTTGTAGCTAAGAGTAGTTGGGGCAGATAGGGGAAGTAAAGGAGGGTCTGTAGATAGAGAAGATACAGGAGCCTATAATAACCTCTCCTGTGCGCCCCTCCATTGTTGTCTTAGGATGAGTCTGACTGAAAGCCTAGTATTTGCAACAAGTTCCAAATACAATCTTTGACACCAGTGAGGAATATATAGGGAGGTTGGATGCCTGAAATTTAACCCTTGTGGAAGTTTATGTCCACTGTCTGGTCTAGACTGGACTTGTAACTGGCTAGAGATGAGCGAATCTATTCGGCGCTTCATAGATTTGTATCGAATCCTCCATTTTTCCTACTCCGAAGCGAATCCAGATTGTCAGATTCGCTTTGCATTATTCATAAATGTTCTTAAAATTTTGAACGCTACGTACGCTACATACACAACGTACGCATTCTTCTTGCCCCCTCCCCCAGCCCCCTGAAACAGGAAAATTACGATATGCCCCCTCAAGAGCAGGAAAGTGAAGATACGCCCCCCTCAGAAGCGGGAAAACCAGCCCGGCCCACCAGGAACTAACTATTTGCACGTATAGGTAGTGAAGACTCCTCCCTCATTACTCCACCCTCCTCTCCAGTTCAAGCAGCGCTGAACAAGATCCAGAGTCAGACCACAGCAAACAGCATGTGAAAGAACTGCGAACCACCGCCCGCTCCAGAGTTCAGAGCGGCACAACTGTGCAAGAGTCTCACCTGCTCCTGACTTCATATTGGCCTTGCCGGCTGCTGCGGCTCATGAGGCAGCTGGTGCGGCGGAGGTGGCTGGAGCTCCCACTTCACCGCCCAGGAGGAGAACAACACCTTCCATTCGCAGAACTTGATTGTGTCAGCATCAGTGACGGCCCACGCCCAGACCATATGGGACTACAAGAAGGCAGTGTAGGACTGGGTCATCCAAGTACTGGACCATCCAAGGCCGGGAGACCCTACACTGGAGCGGCATAAGGGAACCGTCCTGTGATTTTCTGTGGAGCGAGGCTCTGGCTTCCTGGCTGATGACGAAGATGGCAAAGAGTACTTTGTGGGCCGTTGATCAGTAAAACGGCCATGCCTGCCCCAACCCCGTCACAGCCTGTACGTGGGGGATCAGGTGGAATACACCCCCATGGCATCCCTGAAAGGCCCCTTTACTACCGGGGTAACGTTATTATCGAAGCCCCTGGTACTTGCATCACCAACTGAAGTTTGGCCGGAGGAACCACCAGGCAAAGTACCGGTGTGCTGCCTTCAGGAGTCACCAGATGGCACCCTCTGTTTCAGGGAGAAGGCACAGCCATAGCCGGAGCCTCTGATCCCTGGACTGCCAGTGCCACCACCATCACAGTCCTTTCAACTGGGTCAGCTGACGACTTCATCGTTTACGTTCCAGTCCACGGTGATCCACCAGTACCAACTACCCTGGAAGATGAAGCCAGCAGCAGCCAGGGTAGCTGGGGCTTCTTCCCTGGATGCAACATTGTCTCAACCGCTGCAGCCAGAAGTCCTTACCCCTGCTGTCCCGGCAGGAGAATCTGGAAAAGTAAAGGCGCAAGTGCCACACCATGGACTGCACCTGATGGGTGAGAGCTAGTTGGCACTTGTTTTGTTTAGTTTGTATTGCCCCCTGTTTGACTCTCACCCAAATGGACATGGCTTGTCAGGACTCCTCCCTCCATTCTGCAGAAAATTCCCATTTGTGCCTAAGCGCGCCTATTTCCCCCCCGCCCCTTTCTCAGGTTATTCGGGAGCCCCCTTTGCAAAGAGGGTTCTCTATTTGCTGCTATTTTATATTATCCATGTGGATTACACCTTTCCTGTTTGGATTACAAAATTTCCTCACGTGGATTACAATTGAATTTTGGACTGTGTTCCAGTGTTTTATCATGCCAAGGAGCCACTAGGAGAGACTCAAACGTATATCTGAGCCTTTAATGCTTGCAAATGTGAAATTGCACTAAAATGTTTGCATAATTGTCTTTGCTGTATTTTAGCAATAATGTTTTTATAGGTTCAGCAACGTTCAAGCACTTTAGCCCATTGTGTGTATTCTTTTTCAGGTACTGCAATGTGTCCTATTATGCACTTATTGTACGGTGTTTTTTACTAAATTATGCACTTAGCCGGATAGCTAGCACCTTACTTTTCTACCTCATATGGACTGCCTCTAAAGACTGTACGCTGCGAGTCAATAGCACACTAAGGATTCATACGCACTTTGTACGCTAATGCTTACGTATTGCGTACTTTTAACTTTAACAAAACTGACTGTATGGTCGTAATTTGTGTATGAATGTTCACAAAACGATTATTTTTTCACGCAAATTAGACCGAATAAATTCGTATTAAGAACGACTCTTGTCAGAAATTTGTCGATTATTCGCCAAAGCGAATTTTGGATGATTCGCTCATCTCTATAACTGGCCTAGTGGTAGTCCGGGTGATGGGTGCCATAGTCCCTCACCTTACAGCATTGTCTTTTCATTTAAGTGTTAAGCTGTTCACCCTTCTTTTCTCAAGTATATCCTTGAAGATAACCTTAGTTATTCTTTCTATAGAATCCTTCAAGGAGCAGGAGCTCTGCATTGTGCTTCCTCTCCTTTCTGTCTCTGAACAAGAACCTTCTCTCCTGGAAAGAAGCAGAACCAGTCCACTCCTACCAAGAGAGGAGAAAAAAGGGTGGTTAGCCATGTTCCTGCCAACCTTTGCAAACCAAAACTGGCAGTTATTGCCAAAACATGAAAAATACAACAATACAATAAAACATACTACTACTACTACTACTACTACTACTACTACTACTACTACTAATAATAATAATAATAATAATACACATGTATGTGTGTGATAGTACAGACAGGGGAGAGGGGATGTGTTTTCTGGATATCTCTGATCTCTGAGACTGGGGATAGTAGTCAGTTTTGTTGGGAGGTGTGAAAACAAGCTGAGGTGTTCTGTCCTCCAGGATTTGCTTCGATATAGGAACTTGGGATATCTATAACTTTATGTGCAGCTTCATGTGTGTTCCAATAAAATGCTCACGGGTGACAACTCCTATTGCTCAGTGCCTATATTCATCATGTCCATTTTGTGACATTCTGGTGACAGCGGTGGAATTGAGGCACTGAGCAGGATGAGGAAACCAGAACTTGAGGAGCTAACCGTGGGCACTCTGAGGAAGTGGTGCAGTAGTTGTGGGATTGTTCCAGAGGGAAAGAAGAAGCCTGAACCTATCGATCTCCTGATACCTCTTCTGATCCAAGAACAAGATGTCGACTCCTCATCCACAGTGGTCAGAGCGACATGTCCACATCCATCAGTTTCAACTGAAAGCCAGATACAGACCTCATGGAGAATTTGTTAAACCAAAGTATATAAATGCTCAGTGGAGAATTAAGCATCAGCCAGAGGATGGAGCTGTTGAATCTATGAGGAAGTAGAAAGGAATGACAGTCCCAACAGAGCCCAACACCAAGGGATCAATAGAGATCTTGGCCCTTGAGACATTCTCAAGCTGTCTGCTGCATTCCTCACCTTTCACAAGGACAAGGAGGACATTGAATCATATCTGGAAACCTTTCAGATTATGTGTAAGTCTCACCATATTGCAGAGGAGAACTAGACACATTTGTTGCCAGTGAAACTTACAGGTAGGACGAATTCCACCTTTTTTGCCCTCTCAGAAGAACAGTGACTGGACTAGGCTGAGGTTCAGGGGGCCTTGTTAGCACGTTATACCATCACCTGTGAATAATATAGATAGAGTTTCTGTAACCTACTAAAGGGTTCCCATAACACTTATTTAGAGTTTAGCAACAAGTTGTCCCATCTCCTGGACCAGTGGGCCCATAGCTGTGGGGTAGAGACTTTTGAGGCCCTGTGCCAACTATTTCTGATGGAGAATTTCTTGGACAGGTGTCAATTAGGAACTAGGGACTGAGTGATGGATCGAGAACTCCAAACATTTGAGGAGGCAACCTGCCTTGCAGATAGGTATGTGGAAAGATGATCCACAACTTGAAGAAGCCCTTCATGAACCACTACAACCCCAGCCAAGGTAACTGATTGGACCACCCAGGAGGCATCCACCCAACTTCAACAGGCTTCCTGTAAACTATCTGCAATGGCCCCTGTTGGCTCAAGGAACTGTTCTAAATGTAGTTTCTTGTGGCATCGGCAAGCAGCTTGCCCAGAGTCAAGGAGGCCATCTCTAGTGCCACTTATCACAAGAGCTTCAGTGGCACACCCCATTGCTTCAGTCAGTATGGAAAAGAATGGGCAACCTTTTGAGAATGCTTTCCATACCAAAGAATGCCAATGGGATGTCCAGTAGACTACAGTGCAGGGGAGATAATGCAAATCCACTGGACTGACACTGAAAAGAGGAAAAATCACATACTATCCACCAGCTGAAGGCTTCATGGTCTCCAGGGCCATCATCACCCTGGTTGAACCCAATGTGGTCACCTTGGATAAATAATCCCAGGACAGAAAGTCAAGATAGTGTTGGCTGGAGGAGAGAGATGTGAGGTGCCATTTGACCAGGTGACTCTGGACTGGGGGGAAGGTCCCATGGTACCGTAGGAGTAATAGACAATCTACCTGTGGACATACTGCTGGGAAATGATGTTGGGGACATCTCCTGCAGCATTAACAGAAGACAGGCAGCAGAGGGGCACTGCTCACAGGAGGGCGTTAATCAGGACCCCTATGGAAGCCAAAGAGGCTGCTGAATGAGCCTGCAAAGACCACAATCACATTCTAGATGGCATCAGAGCAAATGTGAACCTCACTTATATTGGAGCTCAGCCCAGGACAATCCAAGCTGGTTTTAACGATCAGGGTCCAGTAGCTGCACCCAGCCTTGATCTAGAGACCTTTTGGACCGACACCACCATATATCTACCCACCATCCCTCGTGCAGACTCATGTGGTAATTCCAACCTTACTACCTCTGTATATTGACTATAGTTATGCTCTACAGGTCCATGCCCATTGCACCACAGCTGCCTATGGACAGTATTCCTGCCACTGATTACGTGGCACCACCACAATAGCTTTTCACAGCAGAAGGACTATTGTGATAGGGACTACAGACTAATCAATTGTAGATACCTCCAGCCTTTCCCTGTTTAGGGGTCGTACAGAGGCCTGCTTTCTGGGGGGGGGGGGGAGAAGAAGGTTGTCACTGTGGACTGTCAGTTTCCTATGATTTTGTATATATAAGGTGCTTCTTTTATTAGTTATGGTGTGCTGTATTAGATATTGGGGGTTGTAGTGATGGTCTTCACATCTCCCTGTTACCAGAGATAAGGCATGCTATTAAAATGTGACCTCCACAGTAGCCCACCCTCTTAACATTAACTCTCCAAAGCACCTGCCCCTTAACAGTGACCTCCACAGTACCCCGTCCTCCTTAACAGTAACCTGTACAGGTGAAGAAAAATGGAGTTGTTATGGAAACCTGGTGTAAAACTGTGTATGTCAAGACTGAAGGACATGTGAGATTCTATTGGGTAATAAGGTTCACGTGACTGTGTATATAGCATTTAGGATATGAGTGAAGCTGCAAGCTTCTATTGGCTAATGTATTTTTTGGGAATATTTCAAAAATGGTATGTCCAAGAGAGCTAAGACCTTTACGATGTGCCAAATTTGGTACAAATCGGTCCAGTCATTTGGCTGTGCACATATATAATCCATATATGTTTGTGTATATACAGTATGTAATATGAAACCCACTGTAAATGCAGCAGCAGTCCATTCTGATTGCAGCTCTTGCACTATATATACACAGACATATATGGTTCCTGTAGTACTTACACTCATACAGGGGTTACATTAAATAATTTGCATTGTACATTAGAGGGCGACCTTAACATCCGCCTGGAGGGTTTCAATCCATAAACTAAATGACGACCTAAAAGATAGGTCATCAATATTCTACTCCCGGAAAATTCCTTTAACCTCTTCATAGGGCATCCAATGTAAATTTATAAATTGTTTATATTGAACAGGCAATAAAATATCTGGGGGTGGGGGGGGTGTATACTAAATTATGCAGCACAATTAACCCCCTTATCTATAATGGATCCCAAAATTATTAAAGGAATTTATAAACAATTTCCCTCTCCTCAATGTTTCTGTTCTAGGCTGTCGAGAAAACTGCATCAGCAGGTGATTATTGTGCATTTTCTCTATCCAACAGTTATTAATTATATTATTTGTGTCCAATCTCAGTTTCTTCTGCACATGGCAACATTCTGACCATAACATATTCCCTCAGCTTTGGCAGGGTGCATTGCATGGAAACTGATGACATTTAGAATTGTGTTGCCAGCTTGGAGTTTTGTATATAAAGATATGGTAATTCTCCCTTTGTCCATGTCTCATTAAAAAAAATCTAGAAAATCATTTTTTTACTACTACTACTGCTTTTATTACTATGTTGTGCCAATGAATTTAAAATGTAAGTGGTGATATGTAATTAAAGTATGTATGAACTTTTACCCCAGTCTAGTAAGAGGTCATCAATGTAATGCACATGTGCTCTCTGAAATGAATAGACATTGAAAATGTGAATCTTTCCTCCCACTATGCCTTCTATAAACTGGTGAGGGAAGGATCGGAGTTTTGATCTCGCAGGGGTGCCTTCAGTTTATAAATCATTTTTACCATTGAAACTGAATGAATTCTATTTTAAGTGGTAATACAGATGTAACAAACACACATGCTTAACTAGATGCGATAACTAAACTACTCTAGTTGTGTTACACAGACACGTTTAATTGCTTTTCAATGACTTCTGTTACAGGATATCACAATGAGTTAAGAAATTTTATTTAAGCGCTTGAGATCAATTCTTGTATCAGAATAACTACTACAGTATATTTTTTGAAAATGATGTGCAAGTGCTGTACATCCAATATCATGAGGTATAAAATACATTGATTACTCTTACCGGTAATCGGTTTTCCATGAGCCCATGACAGCAGCTGTGAGAGATCCTCACCCTTCCCGACAGGAAACAGGAACTTCCCAGATCTTCAAACAGGCCTCCTCAATTCCACCCTTCAGTTTGTGCCAAGATTTCCATAACTGTCGAAGACCTATTTTTATACTAACTTAACAAAATAAGGCATTTTAAATTATTGCTTTAAGATAAGAAGTCATTGGAATCCCAATGTTGTTATAAAAGAAAGAAATTTTTTATTTTTGTGCGCACACACACACACACATATATATATATATATATATATATATATATATATATATATATACACAGTACAGACTAAAAGTTTGGTCACACCTTCTCATTCAAAGAGTTTTCTGTATTTTCTATAAAAATTATAGATTCACACTGAAGGCATCAAAACTATGAATTAACACATGTGGAATTATATACTTAACAAAAAAGTGTGAAACAACTGAAAATATGTCTTGTATTCTAGGTAGCCACCTTTTGTTTTGATTACTGCTTTGCACACTCTTGGCATTCTCTTGATGAGCTTCAAGAGGTAGTCACCTGAAATAGTTTTCACTTCACAGGTGTGCCCTGTCAGGTTTAATAAGTGGGATTTCTTGCCTTATAAATGGGGTTGAGACCATGAGTTGTGTTGGGCAGAAGTCAGGTGGATACACAGCTGATAGTCCTACTGAATAGACTGCTAGAATTTGTATTATGGCTAGAAAAAAAGCAGCTAAGTAAAGAAAAACAAGTGGCCATCATTACTTTAAGAAATTAAAGTCAGTCAGTCCGAAAAATTGGGAAAACTTTGAAAGTGTTCCCAAGTGCAGTCGCAAAAACCATCAAGCGCTACAAAGAAACTGGCTCACATGAGGACCGCCCCAGGAAAGGAAGACCAAGAGTCACCTCGGCTGCGGAGTATAAGTTCATCCGAGTCACCAGCCTCAGAAATCGCAGGTTAATAGCAGCTCAGATTAGAGACCAGGTCAATGCCACACAGAGTTCTAGCAGCAGACACATCTCTACAACAACTGTTAAGAGGAGACAGCAGGCCTTCATGGTAAAATAGCTGCTAGGAAACCACTGCTAAGGACAGGCAACAAGCAGAATAGACTTGTTTGGGCTAAAGAACACAAGGAATGGACATTAGACCAGTGGAAATCTGTGCTTTGGTCTGATGAGTCCAAATTTGAGATCTTTGGTTCCAACCACCGTGTCTTTGTGCGACGCAGAAAAGGTGAACGGATGGACTCTACATGCCTGGTTCCCACCGTGAAGCATGGAGGAGGAGGTGTGATGGTGTGGGGGTGCTTTGCTGATGACACTGTTGGGGATTTATTCAAAATTGAAGGCATACTGAACCAGCATGGCTACCACAGCATCTTGCAGCGGCATGCTATTCCATCTGGTTTGCGTTTAGTTGGACCATCAATTATTTATCAACAGGACAATGACCCCAAACACACCTCCAGGCTGTGTAAGGGCTATTTGACCAAGAAGGAGAGTGATGGGGTGCTACGACAGATGACCTGGCCTCCACAGTCACCAGACCTGAACCCAATCGAGATGGAGAAGACAAAAGGGCCAACAAATGCTAAGCATCTCTGGGAACTCCTTCAAGACTGTTGAAATACCATTTCAGGTGACTACCTTTTGAAGCTCATCAAGAGAATGCCAAGAGTGTGCAAAGCAGTAATCAAAGCAAAAGGTGGCTACTTTGAAGAACCTAGAATATAGACATATTTTCAGTTGTTTCACACTTTTTTGTTAAGTACATAATTCCACATGTGTTAATTCATAGTTTTCATGCCTTCAGTGTGAATCTATAATTTTCATAGTCATGAAAATACAGAAAACTCTTTGA
Source organism: Rhinella marina (assembly GCA_900303285.1). Taxonomy (NCBI): domain Eukaryota; kingdom Metazoa; phylum Chordata; class Amphibia; order Anura; family Bufonidae; genus Rhinella; species Rhinella marina. The sequence goes on from ONZH01028951.1 coordinate 27,355, forward strand.
ATGAGAAGGTGTGTCCAAACTTTTGGTCTGTACTGTATATATATCCTCCTCCTCTTTTTCTTTTTTTTTTTTTTTGTATGGGAGGGAATTACCGGTAAGAGTAATTAATGTATTTCCTTTACACTCCCTGACAGCACCTGTGAGAAACTAGACTAGATAATTTAGGGTGGGACGACTGCCTGCAACACCTTCCTGCCAAAAGCAAGATCCTGGGCAGACAAGGAGTCCAACCTGTAAAAGGTATTAGGAGAGCTCCAGGTAGCCAACCTACAGATTTGATCAATAGAGGCACAACCTCTTTCCGCCCACAAGGAGGCGACCGCTCTTGTAGAATGGGCCGAAAATCCCGAAGGAGTTTGAAGACCCGACGAGGCATAGGCTATACATATGGTTTTTGTAATCCATCTAGCTAAAGTACGGCTAGACTCCCTCATACCCTTGTTGGCTCCCTGAAAATGAACAAAGAGCTAAGAAACTTTCCTCCAATCCTTGGAGGAGTCCAAATACTGACACACGCTTCTCCGTACATCAAGGGTATGAAAAACCTCTTCCCCAGCATTTTTGGGGTTCTGACAAAATGAGGGGAGAATAATCTCTTGAGACCTGTGGAATTCTGAGACCACTTTAGGCAAGAAGGCTGGATCAGGCTTAAAGACTATTCTGTCCTCATGAATTTCTGTGTATGGAGAGGCCACTGATAGAGCTGATAATTCACCCACTCTACGAGCAGCTGTAATTGCTACCATAAAGGCCGTTTTATAGGATAGGTGTCTTAAGGATATCGAGTTTAAAGGTTCAAAAGGGTACCTAGTAAGGGCGGACAGAACCACATTAAGATCCCAAGGGGCCAACCTTGATTTAATGGAGGGGATTAATCTCACGAAGGCTCTAATGAATCTTTTAACTAGTGGATGAGAGGCCAACTTAAAGTTAAATAACACACTCAGAGCGGAAACTTGGACTTTAAAGAGAACCTGTCATCATCGAAACACCCCCTGAACTAGAGTAAGTGTTGTATAGTGTAAGTGATGCTGAATCCGAATATGTAAGCTTTATCTTCATACTCGCTTCCATTCCGACGCTGTGCTCCCACAAACCTGCAGTAAAATGCACTGACAGGACTCTTCTTTGAGGACTCTTCTTTGAGTCCTCTCCATTATGTGAGTGAGCACTGGAGTCCAGTGAGTGCATTTTACTGCTGGTTTGTCAGAGCACAGCGTCAGAATGCAAGTGAGTATGAAGATAAAACTTACATATTCGGATTCAGCATCACTTACACTATACACCGCTTACTCTAGTTCAGGGGGTGTTTCGGAGATGACAGGTTCCCTTTAAGGGTACTGGGTTTTAATTTTTTGTTAAGGCCCTCCTGCAAAAATTCCAAAATCAAGGCTATATCAGGTGGAGCGAAAGGATCTAAGTTTAGACCTGCAAATATGGTAAAGGCCTTCCAAATTCTTAAGTAAATTCTGGTAGTGACTTCCTTCCTACTTGCTCAAAGGGTATTTATAACCTGCTCTGACAACCCTGTAGAACTGAAGATCTCCCTTTCAAAATCCAGGCTATTAGATGGAGCTTTGATATCTCCAGATGATGCAGGGGCCCCTGACTCAGAAGGTCCTTCCTCTCCGGGAGAATCCAGAGGTCTGCAAGGGGTAGTCTCCTTAACCAGGCGAACCAGACTCTTTTTGGCCAAAACGGAGCTATTAGTATTACTGTTGCTTCCTCCTGCCTGATTTTCTGTACTACTCTGGATAGCAGACCCAAAGGAGGAAAGGCATACACTAACCCCTTGCCCCAATCTTGTGACAGGACATCTATTCCTAGTGGCTGATCCGCTGGATTTAAAGAAAAGAATCTCTTGCATTTCTTGATGCAAATAGATCTGTGGACGGGAACCCCCAAAGATTCACTATTTGCAAAAAGACTTCTTGATTGAGACACCAATCCCCCTGACTGAACCTGTGCCTACTGAGGAAGTCTGCCTGTTTGTTTTGAACTCCTTTCAGGTGAACTGCTGACAGTGATAGAATTTTCCCCTCTAGCTTGGGAAACTTCTTGAATGTTATGTCGAGTAGTTGAGGTGATCTCATCCCCCCCGCCTGTTGACATACGCCACCGCAGTGGCACTGTCCGAAAGGATTCTGACATGTCTTTCCAATAAGAATGGAAGGTGGGTATTCAGAGCGCAAAGGATGGCCCTCAATTCTCTGGCATTCTGAGACTGTTGTCTCTGTACTTCTGACCATATGCCCTGAGAAAACCCCAAAACTGAATGTGCCCCCCACCCACTCGGGCTGGCGTCTGTCGTTATTACCACCGGGTTTTCTTTTAGCCACTCTACTCCTTGTGAGAGATTTTTCTCTTCCCCCCAACAACGAAGGGACTCCTTCACTGACCTGGGAATCAAGCATTTGACATCCAGGGAATGTATTTCTCCTTCCCACTGAGAAAGGAAAAAAGACTGTAGAGTTCTTGGCCTGTACTGTGCCCATTTTACTGCCGTGATGCAGGCTGTCATAAGTCCCAGCAACGACATGGCTTCCCTGAGAGAGGAAAATCTGGTCTGGCTGAAAAGTGCTATCCTTTGTTGAATTATCCTTTTCTTCTGTTTTGGTAGAAATGCTTTTTGTGCCACAGAGTCCAGTAATATCCCCAGAAAGACACATTGTTGACAAGGATTCAGAGACGACTTTTCCATGCCAGCCCAGACTTTCCAGTGTCTGTAATACCTTCTGCACCTGTAGAGACAGAGACTCTGGGGAAGGACCTATCACAAAGTGATTGTCCAGATAAGGGACTATTATAATGTTTGATCTCCTTACATGCGCCATAGTTTCTGTCATTACTAGGGATGAGCGAACTTTTGAAAACAGAATGAGTCTGAAGTGCCTGTACCGTTAAGGCCACAGCTCAACCATCCCTAAAACAGACTTTAAACTAATAGCCTTTTATCTACAAGTCCAAAGAATTAGTCAGAAAAACTGACAGATGTCTACTGAAAAATGACTTTGACACAGTTGCTGCGGTGCAGACGGCGCAAAACGCTGCGCGCCGGCACCAGAAGAGTTAACAACGCCATTTTCTCACTAGTGGCGCAGCTTCTTCATGCTGAAGCAAAGAAACCGTCCCCTCAAGAGCGTGAAAACCATGGCACGGCCCCCTGTAGCGCGGGAAAATCTAATCCAGCCCGCCAGGAACTTGCTGGGGGGAGCATTGAGATCGAAAACTCCACCCCCTTAGCTCCTCCTTCATCTCCGGTGTATGCGAAGAAAGAGAGAGACAACAACATGGCGTCCCGTCAGCGCGGCCCTAGTTGGGGGGATATGGTCTGGGGCACTGACCCATATGAGCCTACACCTAGACCAGCGGAGGTTCGCCTGGACCAACTTATCTGCAAGGCACAGCTGGCGCCGAAACCCGAAGTGCCTCATCTACCGGTGATAGTAGCTGGAGATCCTGCAAGCGAGGCCGCACACGTGGTCCCGAAGATGGACGCAACCAGCGGTGCACTCAGGAAGCCACCATACGTCCGGGCCAAAGTCCGAGTCGAGACGGCTGGACCTGCGGAGAAAGTCCACAACCGAGTGGCCGGAGTCCCCACCTCGCCTAAGCCCCGACATAACGACCTCCGACAGAACCCCATCGTTCCTGCTGCAGTAACTAAAAATGTTACTACCCTGTGGGACTATAAAAGGGTTGTAGAAGAGTGGGTGGTCGAGGTGCTGGAACATCCCCGACGTGGTGACCCGACTCTCGAAAGGCGCACCTGGACTGTGCTTTGGTTCAGCGTGGACCGCGGCGGGTTCATCACAGACGAGGAGTCCGCAGAGGAGCTGTACGTTAATCGTCACTCCGTGAAGAGGCCGTACCTCCCTCCAGCACGACACAACCTCCATGCGGGCGACTTCGTAGAATTCACGCCTATGAAGAGCCTACAAGGCCCCTTTGCCACCGGGGTGAAGGTCATCACCAGACCACCGAGGCCGGAGGCACCTCAAGAGGAATGGGAAGATCACTCCGCGACCGCCACCCTTACTCACTGTCCACGAGAGGATGAAGCGGGAGACAGTCAGCCAGGAGCAAGACCTCTTCTCGGCGAGCCGGAGCTACTCATTCCAGAGCTTCCTCCACCGCCAGCGTTCCAGGTGGGTCAGATTACAGGCAGCAAATTTATTTTCAACCCCCTGGCCACCTACCACCTGATGCAGGAGACACCAGCAGCCCAATCTGTTGCCCGGGTTAGGCCTCTGGCCAAGCCTCTACAAACCGAGGTTCGGTCGCCAGTGGGCCCGGCAGGAGCATCCGGGCCTTACAGGGTCCATTCCAAAATGGCTACCACAGTCACCAGTGTGACCACTGGGACCCTGCCCCGACCAGTGCCACATCTATCTTTAAGAGGACGCTGGGGAATGGCCGCTGCCTACCGTGAGGCCTATCAGAGGCAGGAGCGCCCTCTTATGTCGTTCAGCTCCATCAGCGACGAGGAGGATGTGCCGGCTTTCCACTAAGGGTAGCCCACACTCAAGTACTGGCAAAGAACTACAGGACTAATGGGAGCCACCCCGTGGACTGAGCCCTGACTGGTGAGAACCTGTTGGCTATGTTTTAATTTGTTCTGTTGCCTGTGTTTTAAGTCTCCACCATGATGGACACGTGTGGTTGGACTCCCACCATCTGCAATAATCCAAGTTGCGCCATGTTTGCGCACCACATCCTTTTTAGGTTGTTGGAAAATCACTTTTAAAAGGGTTTGTCAAGAAACCTTTTCAGCTATTTATAACCTATTTTATTACCCATGTGGATTACAAATTTCAATTGAATTTGGGACTTTGTTCCAGTCTCAAGCCAAAGAAGAAAAAAGATGGACTTGAATGTAACCACATATATCCTATATTATGCTTTTAATATATTTGCACTTAAATGTTTGCACTAATATTTTAACTTTCAGCAACGATCAAGAATATTGTCCATTGTGTGTGTTTCTTTGCAGGTGCCACAATGTGTCCTCCAATGCACTTTAATGTATGGTCATGCACTTAGCCAGATAGTTAGCACCTTACTTGTCTCTACCTCAGATATATATGCTGCCTCTGAGGGCGTTTCACACTAACGGTTCATGGTAGCCAGGTGTCAGAGCCACAAGCAGTTTTCTCTTATTCCTTCAGGGTTATCCTCGCTGCTATAGATGTGTCTTAGATGTGTCAGGAGAGAATAGTCTCTCACTGGAACTCTGGTAGGACAGGTAGATTCCTCCTCCTAGTTCACTATGTCCTGAGGCCTTGAGCACCGCCTCCAGGCAAAAAATAACTTGCAGCTACTGATAGACATCAAGGTGACAAAGCGTAAAGCATTATCAGGCTTTGGTGCTTGGAAGGGATTACAGAATGAAGCCACCCTTCCGTTTGCGGGCTTATCATTTCACAATGGTGGGATTACAGAGTGAAGACACCCCCATGCTTTCTTTGGTATTCGTGGCCAGAATATTCAGAGTCAGTCAGAAATGGTTGCTTAGTGCAGTTTACATAGGTTGTTCGTCTGCTGAGAGGGGATAACAGAGATCGGACACCCTACTCACAAGGCAGGAACGTACCAGCATAGTAGCGCATTAGTCTATATGTGTATGTAATGTCATTTATATGTATCTGGTGGACCAGCAGGTGTCAGTAAATACTCTGGCAGATTCAGATGTAGTTTTACCAGAATGGTACAGTCCTTAGTCCATTCTGACCCCCTCTGCTGGAGAGAAGTTAAGTTATTCCAACTTCCTGCAGTGAGGAGGAAATGACAGTTTAGTCAGGGAGTTGTCCCCTGTACCCTGATTGGGGAGGACATGTGCAGGACAGCAGAGCACCTTCAGCTCTGCTGTACCCTAAAGACAGAGTAATATAGTCAGCAATAAGGCACACCAATACTCTCAAGGGAAGCCAGACTTAAAGGGAACCTGTCATCTCCGAAACACCCCTGAACTAGAGTAAGCGGTGTATAGTGTAAGTGATGCTGAATCAGAATATATAAGTTTTATCTTCATACTCACTTCCATTCCGACGCTGTGCTCCTACAAACCGGCAGTAAAATACATTGAGAGGACTCTTCTTTGAGTCCTTTCCATTATGTGAGTGAGCACCGGAGTCCACTGAGTGCATTTTACTGCCGGTTTGTGGGAGCACAGAGTCAGAATATAAGAGAGTATGAAGATAAAACTTACATATTCGGATTCAGCATCACTTACACTATACATCTCTTACTCTAGTTCCGGGGGAGTTTCGGAGATGACAGGTTCCCTTTCAGAGGTAACCGCAGCTTAGAACAGGAAGCCTGAAACTTGAATTTCCAAGCATCTGCCAAGTATAAGCAATAAGCTGCACTTGCTGGACACCAAGCTGAAGGATGAACTGAGTTATTTGCATTCAAAGTTAAGTCAATAAAACTACGTTGGACCATTCCCAAAAGTCTGCGCATCATTCCCATCTGACGACCCTCAATTATTACTACTAGTAATTTTCTGCAGCCGGAGCCACCGCCTGGGGCCTGTTCATCTCACGAGGTAGGAACACCGTGACAATCCCACCAAAGACTTAAGTGGCCTAAATACCCCTTGGCACTCCTACCTCTGGGACATAAAGGAAAATCACCTTAGAGGGCCCTGGAGGGGGAAAGGGTCGCCCCCGTAGCAACCACGGCACCCCGGGCACTGCAACTGCCGAGACTGAACTCTATAAACCCCCCACCAAACCACCCTCGCAGCCGGCCAATAAAACACACAACACCTTAAGTCGGGTAAGGGTCGGTCACAGCTTTATTTTCTTATCTTATTCCAAAACTTCAACTTGTTGACCATAAACACCATAACCCGGAGTATTGAAGCGCTATGCCCCACAGCGTTCTGTGGGCAAGTCTGCCTTCTTCTCTGTCTGAAATCGTCAACCGACCTCTGATGTGCCTTGTAATGTAAAACACTGAAACAAACCAGAAATGAATCAGAAAAAGTAAAGAAAACGATGAAATAATGGGGAAGGGAGGGTGGGAAGCTTTCAGTGAAGATGCTGGAGAAATAGGCCGTCCCCCTATCAGGGCCATCCTTTTAACCCCTTAGCCGCTACCACCACTTCAGCCAACCAGGACGCAGGGGTGTTGGTTAAAAGAAACACCCTCTCGCTGGTAATTAGAAACAGTGTCCACAAGAGAAACACCCCCACGGGCAGAACCATTTTTTCCCCTTGCTGCAGGCTGAGTTTATTAACCCTTTAATGCACCACCGCTCGTCAGTCATAGACGCCTTCACTTAGGCACCTAGGCGTCCGCTAAATTCAAAAGTGTAATTGGAGAAACTTCTGTCTTCAAAATAGAATCTAAATTTATGCTTTATCTTTTGTAGCTCAGCACAGGACAGTCAACATTAAAAAAAAAACCCTCTAACATTACAGCTAGTCTAGTAGGATATGGATACAGTGAAATAGACAGACAACCTCACCCACAGAATCCATGAGGTGAAGAAAGGACATTTAAAAAGGCACAGATTCAAGAAGGCTTTATGGCAGTTCCATTATCCAAAAATACGTGTAAAATTTTCATGAAATGGACACCTCACTGGCACTCGCTTTACTAATTGACGCAACTACTCTGGTGTAAAACCTGTTGAATCTGGGCCTATGGCTGTTGTCAAGACATATATATATATATCTTTGATACACCAGTTTGATGTCCTAACCGAGTGCAGCGCCCAACCCAATGGATGTGTGCTTTTGTTTTTTTTAAGTGCTGTCACCAGCTGGCTTAAAGGATAAGTCCGGGCAATTTATAAGGCCCCATTCACACGACCGCAAAATTGAGGATAGATACAGCCCCATTCACTTCTATGGGGCCGAGAGCTGCGGCAGGGAGCTAGCTCCATGCCGCGGCTCCTATGAAGAAAGTGCTATAGTTGTCCATGTGTAAACCGAGAGCAAGGCAGGCGGTTGTTCCGCAACCAGAAAGAACGCACACTTGGTGTTTAAGTTTAAGAACAATGCATTTACTATAGATTAATAAAGGCAAGATAAAGGTAAAAGAACAAGGGGAAAAACAAGCAATGTACACAGTGTAATATGAACAATTCAAGACAGATTCTGCAATAGATTCCACGTTTACTACGTCTACTTCTGAAACATGGACGCTGAGCGAACAATTTCCCTCCGAACTATCCCTAACTGACCCTAACTTCACTTTTGGGTGCGCACCCCCCTTTTTCCCAGTGGTCCAGGTGGACCGCTTACAGTCCGTAGAAGCGCGCGGTGGGGCCCTTTCGTTGATAGCGAAGTGTCCTCTTCTCACGGTGATGACGTTCTCTGGAGCAATCAAATCCTCAGCAGGCCGGGGAACCAAATGGATGCAATGTCCAGCAGCAGATATCACTGATCAAACTGACAGTCCAGCAGTATCCATACACTGGGAGGTGATGTAAGTTGGGGTTTTGCAGTGACTGTCCGGTACTCAACAGCACTGTGAGTCTCTAGTTCTGGTGCAGTATACACAGCCAAAATGTCAGCCTCACTGGTTAGCCACTGCACACAGTTCTCTCAGCGTGGCTCCACTAAATGTGCTTGTCTCTTTACACTCTGTCCGCCTCTGGACTGAAGTACATACAGCTTAGCTGCACAGGAGAGTTCTCTGATGCTTCCACACGCTCTTAACACAGCACAGACACCTGTCTTTCTCTTGCCAAGATGGCTACAGCTCCTTGTCTCTTCTCTCTCTGCAAACTGGCAGGATGACCTCATTGGGGGCGTGTCACTCCAGCATCTCAGT
>ONZH01028952.1:0-34830 GCA_900303285.1 Rhinella marina
ATGTCCAGAATGTGGAAAATGTTTTACTCAGAACTCATGCCTGGCCAGTCATCTAAGAAGTCACACAAGGGAGAAACGGTTTTCATGTTCAGAATGCGGCAAGTGTTTTACTAATAAATCAGATGTCGTTAGGCATCAGATAGTTCACACAGGGGAGAACCTCTTTTCATGTTCAGAATGTGACAGATGTTTTATTAAGAAATCAGATCTTGTTCGACATCAGAGAATTCACACAGGAGAGAAGCCATATTCATGTCCAGAATGTGGGAAATGTTTTACTCAGAAATCATATCTTGTTAGTCATCTAAGAAGTCACACAGGGGAGAAACCATTTTCATGTCCAGAATGTGGCAAATGTTTTACTCAGAAATCGTGTCTGAATAGTCATCTACGAATTGACACAGTGGAGCAGCCATTCGCATGTTTAGATTGTGACAAATATTTCTTAAGAAAAGCATGTTTCGTTGAACATAAAAAAACTCACACAGGACAACAAGCTCTGATTCTGCCCACAATAATTTAAAGTTAATAAAGCTCCATTACACACCATTGACCTTCAGCAACTTCCTGATCGTCTCCAGGGCCAACCCAAAAGGGTGTAAAGTCACAAAGATCCCAAAGTGTCTTAAAGTAGAACTCCCGCAAAAATTTTTATTCTCTGACCTGTTAGAAAGGTGCATGATGTAATCTGTAGTGAATGTAATCTTCTTATCAGAGACTGTATTTGTGAGTTATCCCCTCTCTTCTTATTGTAGTCTCTCGCAGGGCCGGCGCATGTGCAGTGGCTACGGTGATGCCGTGCCCACAATGGGCAATGCAGTGCGCATGCCCTGGCCCGGTGACAGACTGCACAGGGGCGGGATCTCGCCGGAACAGACAGAGAACGCAAGTGAAGAGGAGGGCGGGCGGAGGCAGTAACAGGGGCGGGGATAACAGGAAAAAAAAAGCACACGAGCCCGGGCTCCACGGCAGTGAACGCCGCCTTCGGGCACTTCCAACGGCTAATTTACATATGGTTTAAAGTACGTTTTTGCAGCTTCTACAAGTCACAGGAAAGCGCCACAGGTACCATTACATTTGTGATTAGGTGTGCTGTGGGGCTATGTCAGTGCTTTATAGGGGCACATGGAGGTGACAGGCTCCCGAGGACATTTGACAAATATAAAGTAAAGAAAACCTATCTTTAGACACACGATACGTTTAGTTAGTTTTATGTGAGGGATAGTTTTAGTGAAGACAATAGCTACTTAGATGAATTTTTAACGAGAGAGAGAGATTTTAGCTAGAGACAGGACAGCATCAGGTCAGTGAGTCATTCTGTAAAATCCCGTGCCAGCCATTTTCTACACTGCTCCACTGGAACAGCGACATTTAAAGCTAAAGTACTTTTTTTTAATGAATGATCGTTAGCCCAATTTGCATCAAATAATTCACAATCACAGACAGAAATTGTCTACAACAGTAATCCCAGTGCTGATTGCGTACTGTCTGACCTAGTCGTCTATGTCACGGTTGCCGCACATTGTAATAGATTCTGTTCAATTGAGTTTTAAGAATATAGTGAAAAGCTTCTTCAAAAACTGTTGATCACAGACCAGTGTATCTGAACTGACAATGTCCGTGTATGACAGCAACCATATATTGTACTGGACTCAAAAATATTTCAAAATTTATCAATAAAATTCAGCTGATCACTATCGTACCTGTCTTGACGTATTGTTCTGTGTTAACGTTTTATTGTACTGGACTCTGTCCGATTGTTAATTTTCTTTCAAAAAATTCTAAAGTTATTAATGAATTCAGTTAATCACTAGTGTATCTGACCCGACGTATGGACTGTCATGTCTACTAAAAGATAGAGTGGCTGCTCTATATGAATGGGCTAGTGAGCCCATAGGGCATGCGCGCTCCCGTCCAGCCTCTTAAAGGGCCAATGCACATGCTCACTAAGCTTTCTCCAGCCAATCACTGCGGGGCCCGAGGTATTTAAAGGGAACCTGTCATCACCTTTATGCTCTCCATACTAACGGCAGAATAAAGTAGAGACAGGTGAGTTGATTTCAGCGGTCTGTCATTTATAAGTTAAGTGCAAGTGGTTGCTGAGAAACAACATCACAATCATTGCAGATTAGGCCTGGAAAAGAGTCCCCGCCACCTGAGAAGAGTCCTGGTTATTCATGAATTCCTGCTCTCCCTGCCCACCTGCTGATGACTGAGTCTTCTACCTAGTTTTCTCCCTTTCTCTCTAGGAGAGAACTGCCAATCATCAGCAGATGGGTGGGAGAGCAGGAGATTATGAATAACCATGACTCTTCTTAAGTAGATTTGACTCTTTTCAAGGCTGGGGCTGCAATGATTATGATGCTGGTTCTCGGCAACCACTAACTTGTAGCTCGTGAGTGACACAGCGATGAAATCAGCATTTCTGTCACTAATTTATGCTTCCCTCAGTGAGGGCAGCATAAAGTTCCCTTTAAGGCACCCTCTCCCAGCAGAGGGTGCCTGAGCTTTAAGGTCCCCTGTGAGGTATTTGGAAGACTTAGGGGAAAATTCATCAAACTGGTTCATAGGAAAACTGGCTTAGTTGCTCATAGCACCTAATCAGATTTCACCTTTCAATTTTCACAGCTCCTTTGGAAAATGAAAGGTGAAATCCGATTGGTTGCTATGGGCAAGCTAGTTTTCCTTTACACCAGTTTGATAAATCTCTTCCCTAGTGCTTCAGTGATTCCCTTGCAGTCTGTGTTGCCTTACATGTTCCTGCCGTGAAACCATCCTTCCTGTGCACTCCTAACGGACTGCGCGGACTGGGAGCTCAAAGTGGCCCTGGAAAAGAACAGAAAAGTCGCCCCATGTTGTAGACGCATACTTATCAGCGTTTAAATTGATAAAAATCGGGACATTGAAAACTTCTCCCCTGGGAACGCCCAGGTACAGTCCCTGCAAATTCGGGACCGTTGGCAACTATGTAGATGGGACCAAATTGGTAGAAGGTGTGGCCAAGTCAAGTAGGAAGGTTTTTTTGAGGAGCAATCTGTAGTTTTTATTGATACCATTTTGGAATGTATATGTCCTACAAAATAAATACATTTATATTGTAATAGCATGGGCATTTTGTGTGCGACAATGATCTTTAGTTTTTATTGTTTTTTTCACTTATTTTAATTCTCCTAGGAGACTTTAACATACGATTATCTGATCACTTCAGATACTGGAATGATTTACCATTGCAGCCACAGACTTCCATAGTAACACTGCTACGGCAGGCCTAGGAGTCTTCAAAAGGCACAACGCTGCCATAGCAACCAAATGGCTCTCTCCATCTTGGCACGGGATTCATTCAGACCCTAGAAGTACAGAACTCCAGAGGAAACCTGCCTCAGATGCCATGGTCGCAATTGACCACAGCATGTGAGGGGTTAAATGTCTGTGATGGGACCAGCATTATTGCCGATTGCAGACAATGCCTCTAGGTGTCTGCTGTGTAAAGCTTCTGAGCAGGCGTCGTGTTTGAAGTCCCGAGATGTATGGCAGAGGCAGTAAAAGGGTTAAAATAAGTCATGTCTCCATATAACTAGGGCCTTCAGCATTATAATAGTGCTTGAGAACACCACTGTGTATTTAAAAACTTTTATTCCCCCTTTATCTAAATTGTCACTGCCAGGTTTTGAACCCAGGACCTTCTGTATGGGAGGCAGAAACCAACAAACTAAGCCACACACTAGTATTCATGTACAAGGCACTGGTACCTACAGACTCATCTCTGTATATCAGGACATTGGGATAATTGCAAAAGTCTAATTTATTTAGTAAGGGCAGCATGGTGGCTCAGTGATTAGCCCTGGTTCCTTGCAGCGCTGGTGTCCTAGGTTCAAATCCGACCAAGGACAACATCTGCATGGAGTTTGTATGTTCTCCCTGTGTTTGTGTGGGTGTCCTCCTAGTTTGATAAATTCCTTCCATTGCTCTGTAGCACACTGGTATGCGTCAGTCTCCCATACGAAACTGATGAGTTTGAAAATTGGTAGTAACAATTTAAAAGTGGTGACTGAATACATTTTAAACATACAGGGGTATTCCCATACACTAGACAGAATGATAACAGTGTTTGGAGATACCCCCAGTGTTGATGGAAATAGCCATAGAGTCAGCTTGGGATTCCCAGAGCAGTGACTCCATATAGCGGGGATGGCTGGCTGCAATGTGTGTTAAAGAGTGAGTGTAACACTTCGCGGGCAGCCAACTGCATAGAAAAGGAAAATTCCCAGTGAGGAACATGGCCAATCCATTGCAATTCAACTTTCAGTTCAAGTCCATGTTTAAAGGGGTTATCCCACGAATAATGTAAAAAATGAAAATCAGACATCATATAGTCTATGACAATACCTTTCTAACAAAGCTAGAACCAGCCCTGTACCTCACATGGATCCAGAGATCTCCCCATTCATTGCTCTGCTAGGTTTATATCAAGCTGACAGCTCAGGGGGAGTGTCTATTCTGCTGCAGCTCAGGGTCGTGTCCATGATCTCCCTATCACAGCTCAGGGGGTGTGTCTCAGCTCTTCTTATCACAGCTCAGGATGTGTGTCTCAGCTCTCCCTATCACAGCTCAGGGTGCGTGTCTCAGCTCTCCCTATCACAGCTCAGGAGGCGTGTCTCAGCTCTCCCTATCACAGCTCAGGGTGCGTGTCTCAGCTCTCCCTATCACAGCTCAGGCTGCGTGTCTGAGCTCTCCCTATCACAGCTCAGGAGGCGTGTCTCAGCTCTCCCTATCACAGCTCAGGAGGCGTGTCTCAGCTCTCCCTATCACAGCTCAGGGGGCGTGTCTCAGCTCTCCCTATCACAGCTCAGGAGGCGTGTCTCAGCTCTCCCTATCACAGCTCAGGGTGCGTGTCTCAGCTCTCCCTATCACAGCTCAGGGGGCGTGTCTCAGCTCTCCATATCACAGCTCAGGAGGCGTTTCTCAGCTCTCCCTATCACAGCTCAGGAGGCGTGTCTCAGCTCTCCCTATCACTGCTCAGGGGGCAGTTGAAAGATGAACTGAGCATGTGCGGCCTTCTCAGTGAGTAGGTCAAAGGAAAAAGAAATTAAGTGGTCCTATACAGATACATTTTACTGAATAACTCAGTAGCTATACAGAATTTTTAATCACATACAATTACAAAAGTATTCATATCCAGGTGCTGGTTTGAAAACTGTAGAATATTTTTCGTGGGACAACCCCCTTTAATTTCTCCTACTCTGTCTGCCCTACAGTGTTACATCCACCACTATCCCGCCTGCAAGATCTCCTAGTGTCTCAGTTTAATGTTGCCAGTTTCTGCAGTTCCACTATTGAGACTGTCCAGACTACTTCTGCGGTTGTGGTATAGTTTCCCTGTGTCTCTGTCACCCAGCCAAGTTTACAGTGATGCACCACCAATGAGCCTCAGGCAACACCAGGTAGTGAAAGAGAGGGGCAGCCGAAGGGCCATGGGCTGAAGGGAAGGGGTTAGGTTAAGGCCTCATTCAGACGGCCGTAATAATGCGGACCCGTAATAATACGGGGGCCGCCCGGCGTGTGTTCCCCACCGCTTGGAACACATGGCTTGGCGCCCCATTCGAAATGCCTATACTTGTCTGTTCATGCGGACACGTATAGGACAAGTTTTATCTTTTTATGGAGGTATATCGCTAGGATATGCCCCCATTGTCTGATAGTCCCAGTGGTGGGACCTATATCTAGAACGGAGCGGGGAGCACTGTGCCTAGTGGATCACGGGTTTCCCAGGGTCCAGCCACCACCAGGCACAGCTCCCCACTGCTCCCATAGAAATGAATGGGAGCGCACCGCGCACCACATGGGAATAACCCTTTAAAGATGAATAATGGGAAGTGCCAGATTAACACCCTAAGGCCCCATTCACACGACCGTATGAATGGGGCCGTATGTATTCCACAAAATTGCGGAATACATGCAGCCCCATTCACCTCTATGGGAACGCACAGCCGCGGTACGGAGATAGCTCCGTGACGCGGCTCCGCATAAAAAGATAGAGCATGTCCTATACTTGTCCGTACGCACGGACAAGTATAGGCATTTTCAATGGGGCCGCACGGCGTGTGTTCCGAGCGCTGCGGAACACACGCTGGGCAGCCCCCGTATATTTGCGGGTCTGCAATAATGCGGACCCGCAAATATATGGTCGTGTGAATGGGGCCTTAGAGTTAGCCCTATGCCAAACCGGTTAGTTGGACCAGTGGGTTCACATTCAGTGATCCGTAACAGCACCAGCCTCTCCGGTGGCCAGGATCATGGGGGCGCACATAGCCAGGCCTATGCAGCAGGTCCCGTTCCAGCAGCTCACAGCAGTGCAAGGACAAAATTTTTACAGATCCAGGGCTTGCTCAATAGCCCTGGATCTGTAATATATGTCCTCAGTGCCAACTGTAATCTTGTGATATATGACATATCGTGAACTTCTAGGGCTTGCGCTTTAGCTGTGGAAATTTACCGGACATCGAAACAGAGCGATTGTAGCTGTCACTCCATTATCTGGGGTCATACAGTGCAGATAACTGTATGCACTTTGGAAGCTGCAAGTGAAAATTATTCACCAGCAGCCTCGGGAACGGGTAGGCACAGACTTCTATGTGCCATTAATCATACTAGGGTTCACCGCCCCCTATGCAGCAGATAGTTTAAGGATGCAAAACAGCGACAACCCTAAACTGCTGAGCTGAGACAACCCCTTGTATATAATCAGACATAGCTTGGGTTTCAGGTAGTGACAACCAGTGGACACAGCCACGCGGTGGAGTAGATCCTGCCACCAGGTTGATGGGTCAGTCATAAGGGATAATGAGGTGGCAGAGTCTCAGTCTCCTTCTTCTTGAAGACATCAGTGGCTAGTATAGGCAGGGGGTAGGCCCTTGTTATGGAAATCCTCTTTTCTGGAATTTGGGAGAGACTCCAAATGACCTCCAAGTCTATCAGTGTGGTTCAAATTAAGTCCTTTATGATGCACCGGAGAGAAAGAAAGACATACAGTGCCTTGCGAAAGTATTCGGCCCCCTGGAACTTTTCAACCTTTTGCCACATTTCAGGCTTCAAACAAAAAGATATAACATTTTAAATTTTTGGTGAAGAATCAACAACAAGTGGGTCACAATTGTGAAGTGGAACGAAATTTATTGGATCATTTAAACTTTTTTGTAATAATAAAACTGAAAAGTGGGGCGTGCAAAATTATTCGTCCCATTTCCTTTCCCTCCAGAAGTTGATCTCTGATCTCTGAATGATCCAATGTTGTCCTAAATGACTGATGAAGATACATAGAATCCACCTGTGTGTAATCAAGTCTCCGTATAAATGCACCTGCTCTGTGATAGTCTCAGGGTTCTGCATCATGAAGACCAAGGAACACACCAGGCAGGTCCCTGATACTGTTGTGGAGAAGTTTAAAGCCGGATTTGGAGACCAAAAGATTTCCCAAGCTTTAAACATCCCAAGGAGCCTGTGCAAGCGTCATATTGTAATGGAAGGAGTATCAGACCACTGCAAATCTACCAAGACCCGGCCGTCCCTCTAAACTTTCATCTCAAGGAGAAGACTGATCAGAGATGGAGCCAAGAGGCCAATGATCACTCTGGATGAACTGCAGAGATCTACAGCTGAGGTGGGAGAGTCTGTCCATAGGACAACAATCAGTCCAACACTTCACAAATCTGCCCTTTATGGAAGAGCGGCAAGAAGAAAGCCATTTCTCAAAGATATCCATAAAAAGTCTGGTTTACAGTTTGCCACAAGCCCCTGGGAGACACCAAACATGTGGAAGAAGGGGCTCTGCTCAGATGAAACCAAAATCAGACTTTTTGGAAACAATGCAAAACGATATGTTTGGCGTAAAAGCAACACAGCTCATCCCCTGAACACACCATCCCCACTGTCAGACATGGTGGGGGCAGCATCATGGTTTGGGCCTGGTTTTCATCAGCAGGGACAGGGAAGAAGATGGATGGAGCCAAATACAGGACCATTCTGGATGAAAAGACCTGAGACTAGGACGGAGATTTATCTTCCAACAAGACAATGATCCCAAACATAAAGCAAAATCTACAATGGAATGGTTCAAAAATAAAGGTCTCCAGGTCTTAGAACGGCCGAGTCACAGTCCAGACCTGAATCCAATGGAGAAGATGTGGAAAGAGCTGAAAACTGCTGTTCACAAACGTCTCCATCCAACCTCAAAGAGGAAGAAGGGGCAAGAATTTCAGTCTCTAGATGTGAAAACTGATAGAGACATCCCCCAAGAGACCGCAGCTGGAATTGCAGCAAAAGGTGGCGCAACAAAGTATTAATGCAAATGGGCCAAATAATTTTGCACGCCCCACTTTTCAGTTTTATTATTACAAAAAAGTTTAAATGATCCAATAAATTTCGTTCCACTTCACAATTGTGACCCACTTGTTGTTGATTCTTCACCAAAAATGTAAAATGTTATATCTTTTTGTTTGAAGCCTGAAATGTGGCAAAAGGTTGAAAAGTTCCAGGGGGACGAATACTTTCGCAAGGCACTGTAGATATAATGTTTCCTAGTATCTTTCTCTGGGGAACAACGCTTTTATTATCAGCAGACGTAATTAGGAGGGATTAGGCTACTTTCATCTTAGCGGCAGCCTGTTATGGCAGGAGAACAGCCCGCCGGATACGTGCTACCGCTAGTGCATTGTGCCGCTGGAAGTCTGCTCTGGCCCCATTCACTATAATGGGGACGGGCCAGAGGTCCTGCCGCAGCACAGCAAGCAAGCCGAGAGGTGGTCGGACTAAAATGATGACAGGTTGTAGTTTTATTCCAGCCCCATTCAGCATGTTTGCAGAGGAAAATATTCTAGAAGGCTCCCACCTTCATTACTTCATCAGGCTTTCCTGGAGGAATGTTTTCCTGCTGCTAAAATCGCATTAAGAGGATACGCTCTGTACCCAGCTTGCTGCAGCGACAGACTGAGGAACAAGAGCCCTGACTACCGACTTAGGACCTCATTTGAATCTGCTGCACTGCCAGAGCTGAAGGACCCTGGGGTGATGTCACTGTCATGTGATCAGTACAGGGGGCGGAGCTCAGCAGTGGAAAGGAGAAGTTATGGGGGTAGAGTTGTCAAAACTGGTGTAAAGGGAAACTGCCTGAGTTGCCCATAGCAACCAATCAGATTCCATCTTTCATTTTCCAAACAAGCTCTGAAAGGTGAAATCTGATTGGTTGCTAAGCCAGTTTCCATTTAAGCCCGTTTTCTTACATCTCCCCCATGAAGTAGCAGAGCTTTGTATGTAGTAGTAGTTCATCATCTTCTTCTACTGAGCCAAGGCTGTGCTGGTAGTTGTAGTTCTCTCCTCTAATACTGTACTGTAACAGGTTATACGTACTGGGAGTTGTAGTTCTCTTCTCTGTTAGCCTACAATAACAGCTTGGATATGGTGGGAGTATTAGTTCTCTGACTATACGGCCAGTAGACGCCGTGTTTGGCGAGTAAAGCAATATGAAAGGACTTGTTTGATTTGTCGTAGTTATCTGCTTATTTTTCTTAAATCTTCATTTTCTCTTATCCTGGATGACATTTTGGGGCTTTGGAACCGATTACTCAACTTACAATGGTTTCAACATACAACGGTCGTCCTGAAACCAATTAATATTGTAACTTGAGGGACCATTGTACACATATACAGCTCTGCTACATTCAACCTAACACATAACATCAGCTATGCAAGCAGAGCAGACTCCTGTAGCCATAGAGATCTGGTCATGTGACTCGTGACTCCTCCCACACAGGTGACTGATCACATGACAGTGACATCATCACAGGTCCTGTCAACACACGGCTTCTGTACAGCTGGACGTAAGTGAGTAGTCACTCAGGATTATTGGGGCAGATTTATTATTAACCCCTTCTATCTAACCGTCCCTTATCTACTCCTCTTGTCAGCCTTAGCTATGCTCCTTCCAACACCCCCCACTGCGAGGGTCACCACCTTTCCCAGCACTAAATACCAGCCTGGGTTACATCGGAAAAAGGGATGTGGTTTTGGGCACGGCTTCACACAGAGTGTTACACAAGTGCTTTCATCATGTTTTGAGTTTTGTACCTTTTTTCTTTTTTTATTTATTTATTAAACTAATTTATTTTCCTGATGTTCTTAAAGGAGTTGGGCAGTGGCTTAAAGGGGTTTTCCATGATTTTTGAACTGATGACCAATCGTCTAGATAGGTCATCAGTATCTGATCCTAGAGCAGGCTCTGTTTCCAGCAGAGGGTACTTGAAAAAGGAGTACACTGACTCCGAAATGCGTTGTCATAGGGCATTTTATCAATAAAAAATGTTCTCCTAAGTCTAGACTTCTGGGTCATGTTTGTGCCAGAAGGTGTCTACCTAATAGGCGGTTGGAAGTCCTTCTTGATGCTGAGCCTTGTGGTTAGGCATTGTGATTGTGCTGTCAGGTGATAGACAGAGGGAACCCCCTACTTCGATGCTACAGTCACTATTGACCGCAGCATCTGAGGGGTAAAGCAAGCTCTGATCCTGGCAGTTGCAGCAGTGGCCTGGCTTTGTCTAACAACTGAGCTGCCACCACAATCCTGTGGATACATTGGGCATTGCCCACGAGATCGCCATGATGCCTATATGCATTGTGATGCGAGAACTATCAGCCAATCACAATGACTATATCGGTCATTTGTTGTTAAAGGGTTGTCCCACTTATTCTGTATGCATAGGAAAGGGGATATAAGTGTCTGATGGCTGCGGGATTCCCAGCCATCATAAAAACAGGGGATCCCAGAGTCCTCCATGAGAATGGTGTGGTGATGCACAAGCGAGACCACTGCTCCATTCTCACAGGGGACTCTCAGACCACATTAGGAGTCACAGTGGTTGGACTGCCAGCAATCAGACACTTATCCATCATTTGCACAGGAGTTGTGTTATTAATAGGAAAAAGCCCTTAAAGGGTCGTTCGGGTCTTCTGTATTGATGACCTATCTTCAGGATAGGTCGCCAATGCCAATTGCGCGCCACAGCCTCTTCCTATTCCAGGGACATTGCATTAATCGATCATATGGCCTAGCGGCAGCTCAGTCGGTGTAGGTGCCTGAAGTCCGACTCCCACCGATCACATACTGATTGCCTATCCTAAGAATAGGTCATCAATATAGAAGACGTTGGCCTCATACATGGAAGAACTGCCTTAATCTCAATCTATACATAAAGAGAGAATATAACATCCTCCCAACAATAGAAGGTTATGATGTATCCCACTCTTTAATTGTTTTAATGGGATTCTGTGCGTTTTTTTTACATTGTTTTGTCTATTTCCATTCATATTTCTACAATATAGGCCCATCACCATTGATAACTTCTAGAATTTTCCTATCTTAGCAAATTTTCCTGATTCACTGAAGGATGGATGAGGACAGAGACGTGATGGCCATGAAGATACTAAATCTCACCCTAGAGATACTCTTCCAACTTACTGGAGAGGTGAGAGATTCTGATGATGTCACATTACATCATTCTTATCTATGGTAATAACAGATGATATGACTGGAGAGGTGAGAGATTCTGATGATGTCACATTACATCATTCTTATCTATGGTAATAACAGATGATATGACTGGAGAGGTGAGAGATTCTGATGATGTCACATTACATCATTCTTATCTATGGTAATAACAGATGATATGACTGGAGAGGTGAGAGATTCTGGTGATGTCACATTACATCATTCTTATCTATGGTAATAACAGATGATATGACCGGAGAGGTGAGAGATTCTGATGATGTCCACATTACATCATTCTTATCTATGGTAATAACAGATGATACGACTGAGAGGTGAGAGATTCTGATGATGTCACATTACATCATTCTTATCTATGGTAATAACAGATGATATGACTGGAGAGGTGAGAGATTCTGATGATGATGTCACATTACATCATTCTTATCTATGGTAATAACAGATGATATGACTGGAGAGGTGAGAGATTCTGATGATGTCACATTACATCATTCTTATCTATGGTAATAACAGATGATATGACTGGAGAGGTGAGAGATTCTGATGATGTCACATTACATCATTCTTATCTATGGTAATAACAGATGATATGACTGGAGAGGTGAGAGATTCTGATGATGTCACATTACATCATTCTTATCTATGGTAATAACAGATGATATGACTGGAGAGGTGAGAGATTCTGATGATGTCACATTACATCATTCTTATCTATGGTAATAACAGATGGACATGGCTGTAGAGGTGATGGACTCTGGAAATGTCAGTAGTGATATTTATTACTGTGTCTCCCCATACCCAGGATTACACAGTGGTGAAGAAGACCTCTAGTCAGCGCTGTCAGGCTCCTGTGTCTGAAGGATGGAGAAGAACCCTGAGCCCAATCACGGGGCCTCCACCTCACTCCCTGATACATGAGGAAATCAATGAGCAGAAGATCCTAGAACTCATCCACAAGATGATGGAGCTGCTGACTGGAGAGGTGACACTGCTGGGAATGCTGGGACATTATACAGTAACAGCACTGGAGGGGTCTGGGTGATGACTGTATCATTGTGTTGTCAGGTTCCTATAAGGTGTCAGGATGTCACTGTCTATTTCTCCATGGAGGAGTGGGAGTATGTAGAAGGACACAAGGATCTGTACAAGGAGGTCATGATGGAGAACCACCAGCCCCTCACATCACCAGGTAATAGACAGGACTGAATACACCCGTCCTTTAATTATCTCTATGTAAAGAATGAATTCAGTCACTGTATGTGTCTCCTACAGGAAGATCCAGTAAGAGAAGAACACCAGAGAGATGTCCCAGTCCTCTACTTCCACAGGATCATCAGGTAGATGGAGATATTCCCTATGATCTGTAGAAGGCTGTGAAGTCCTTGTGTTCTGTCTTGTTTTATCCCATAGTATTATATGTTTTATATTTGTGTAATGAGAAAGGTGGAGATGATTAAAGCCGACCATAGACATTAGATGTTGTCTTGATGTGATCACAATGTTCTGGCTATGGAGACTGCTGGTGGGAATAAGGGCCCTTTCACACGACCGTGGAGCAAGGTCCATGAAAACCCGGACCGTGCTCCTTCTGAGTGCAGGAGCGCACGGTGTCATTGGTTGCTATTAGTGTATCACTGTACAGTGCCGGCCTCAGGAAGCGCACGGCGTCCATAGCAACCAACGACGCCGTGCGCTCCTGCCCTCAGAAGGAGCACGGTCCGTGTTTTCATGGACCTTGCTCCACGGTCGTGTGAAAGGGCCCAAAGAGTCCTTTTACACAAGCAGATTTTCAGCCCACTAACAAGCACCAATCGACAATACATCATGCTGACCGGTGCTCATTTACTGCATTCATGTACATGCGACTTTTATAGATAGTATGGGAGGAACATTTATACATTTGGACAAAATAATTGGTACCCTTCCGTTAAAGAAAGAAAAACCCACAATGGTCACTCAGATAACTTAAAAATGACAAAAGTTATAATAAATATAATCATCAACTAATGAAAATCAGACATTGGTTTTGAATTGTGGTTCAACAGAATAATAAAAAACTAATGAAACTGTCTGACACAAATTATACTATCCTTCAAGGGCTATTCCAGTAAAGTAACATGTCCCTATGATCAAATTATTTTCAGTCTTTTCTATGGGTTTTATCATTTGTGTCCAGGACAGTTTCATTCGTTTCTTTTTTTAATATTCATTCTGTTGAACCACAGTTCAGAAGCAATTTTTCATTCGGCGGTTTTGCATAATTTTTTTTTTTTTCAGTTTCAAGTTATTTCAGTGACCACTGTGGGTTTTTCTCTTTTTAACAGCAGGGTACCAACAATTCTGTCCACATGTGTAAATACGATCGTTCGTTCCCATACAGTTTTCCTTTCGGCTGAACATCCTCCGTCTACACGGGACAATGTGCTGCCGTCAAATTTAGATTTTTAAACAATGCAGTCACCCAAGAAATGAGTGTTTGCTTGTTTGTCAGGAGATTAAGAGTATGATTATACGTGACGGTGATCGGCCAAATTTTGATCATCATCACATGAGAATAGCCCTAAACCAACATAAGAAGACGATCTCCCGCCACTGAAATAACCTGAATCACGTCTAGCCACACTGAATATACATTGAGCCATCATCTTATATCTACCGTATTTTGCGCCATATAAGACGCGCTTTCATTATGGAAGCGCTCATTGGCACCGGAGGACCAGGTAGCGGTGAAGGAGCTGTACTCACTGTACTCACCGCTTCCTGGTCCTCCGCTCAGCTGTCGGCTGTGCAGTGGCTGTGCACAGTGTGAGGGCACTCTGTGACCTAACGCTGCGCGCGTCAGATCACAGCACAGCTGAAGGGGAAGGAGGAAGCAGAGCGCGGGCGGAGAGGAGCAGGAGAGGTAAGTGCTTTATTTATTTTATATTCTCTGAGGCTGGGGACTGATACAGGCAGTGGAGGCTCATATTGGGGGCTGATACAGGCAGTGGAGGCTCATATTGGGGCTGATGGAGGCATGGGGGCTCATATTGAGGGCTGATGGAGGCAGTGGAGGCTTATATTGGGGGCTGAAGGCATTGGGGGCTCATATTGGGGGCTGATGGAGGCATGGGGGCTCATATTGGGGGCTGATGGAGCATTGGGGGCTCATATTGAGGGCTGATGGAGGCAGGGGAGGCTCATATTGGGGGCTGAAGGCATTGGGGGCTCATATTGGGGGCTGATGGAGGCATGGGGGCTCATATTGAGGGCTGATGGAGGCATTGGGGGCTCATATTGGGGGCTGATATATGCATTGGGGGCTCATATTGGGGCTAATGGAGGCATTGGGGGCTCATATTGGGGGCTGATACAGGCATTAGGGGCTTATATCGGGGTCTGATAGAGGCATTGGAGGCTCATATTGGGGGCTGATGGAGGCATTGGAGGCTCATATTGGGGGCTGATGGAGGCATTGGAGGCTCATATTGGGGGCTGATATATGCATTGGGGGCTCATATTGGGGGCTAATGGAGGCATTGGGGGCTGATGGAGGCATTGGGGGCTCATATTGGGGGCTGATATATGCATTGGGGCTCATATTGGGGGCTAATGGAGGCATTGGGGGCTCATATTGGGGGCTGATACAGGCATTAGGGGCTTATATCGGGGTCTGATAGAGGCATTGGAGGCTCATATTGGGGGCTGATGGAGGCATTGGAGGCTCATATTGGGGGCTGATATATGCATTGGGGGCTCATATTGGGGCTGATGGAGCATTGGGGACTGATAGAGGCAGTGGGGGCTCATATTGGGGGCTAATGGAGGCATTGGGGGCTCATATTGGGGGCTGATACAGGCATTGGAGGCTCATATTGGGGGCTGATATGAGAGGCATGGGGCTCTTATCTGAGATCTGATTGGGGGTTATTCACATTGGGGTCTTATTGGGGCTGTGAGCTGAGGTCTGGTGAAAAATATTTTTTTCTTATTGTCCTCCTGTGCGTCTTATGGGGCGAAAAATACATTATGTTAGGCTTCTAGGAGATTATCATCCATTTGGCTTGAATGATTACTTCTGTCACATCATTCTTGATTGATAATTAATGTTTTTTTTCTACTCATTTAGAACTTCTCTAACTGCTTTTTTTTTTTTTTACAATATTTGTTTCACAGTTTTTGAATTGGGGTACAGATCTGAGCAATATTACTGCTGCAGAGACATATGTGAGGGGTGATGAGCAGTATAAGCAGGAAATTCTCACAGAGACATATGTGAGGGGTGATGACCAGTGTAAGGAAGAAATTCTCACAGATAACAGCTCAGGTGAGTCAGCACTGATGAGATATTTAACTTAAAGGGTTGTCTCGCATGTATTGTGATTGTCCATATTGCCTGTTTTGCTGGCTTGATTCCATTTTCCATCCCCTTATACACTGATCATTTCCAGGGGTTACGGCCACCACTGCAGCACAGATATGAGGTGGAAGGAAGGAAGCTACTGCACATGCGTGCCTATGCACAATCCCGTGGACCCGACCACCACAGAGGCAGGTTCTTTTTCCTATAGTGTGCAAGCACAGCCACCACTGATGGATTGCAGGGTGGTCGTAACCATGGAAACGAGCAGTGTATAATGTGATGGAAAAATGAATCCAGCCAGCAAAGGAAGCAAAATGGGCAATCACAATACATTAGTAAGTGCCTTTTATTCACTTTATCTACATGATACATGCCATTGGCTGAAGTAAGGACCATCGTGTGAGACTAAAGTTGTCAGGAAAGGTCCCTTTACATGGGACAATAGAGCAGCAGATTGTCGGGAAGGAAGTGTTCCTTCCCATCAATCTGCTGCTCGCTGGTGGAGGAGACCGTTGCATGTATATGATCTCCTCCAGAGTATGGGGAGGACCGATCGCTAATGCCATTGCTCTTTCCCATACAGAATTATGATCCTGAATACAATTTAATAAGATCTTCAGCTGAATGTCTGTAGGAATAGAGTTCACAAGGAGACATGAAGTATACACAGTATATACGCTCATTCAGCGTTGTGTATAGAGCAATCCAGAAGGCAAGGACACTGTGGAACGGTCTCTGTCTACTCTATGGGGTACCCTGCTGTCGCTGACAATGGACCCCTGCACAGCAGCTGCGATCTCTGAACGTCCATTAATAGATAAGTCCCGACCTCCAGGACGTTTATAGTCTATTGGCGGTCCGGACCTGGTTAAAGGGGTTGTCTCACTTCATTAAATTACATTTATCATGTAGAGAAAGTTAAAGAACACCTGCAAAAAATTTTTTTTGATGTCCTACTAGAAATGTACATGATGTAATCTGTAGTGAAGGTCATTTTCTTACCAGTGTCTGTATATGTGAGTTATATCTCCCTGATGTTTCTCATCTGTGTCATGTGACCAGGAATCAGATTCACCAGATAACACATCATCTTATGTGTGGACAGGAAGTCTATTTTTCTATGCATTCCTATGGGAGCCTCACTCTCAGTCTCATAGGAATGAATAGAGAAGTAACTGGCTTCCTGTCCTGGGTCAGTTGGAGGTCAGGGAGTTGGTCACATGACCCAGCTACAAAAAGAAGAGAGGGGATAACTCACAAATACAGTCTCTGATGAGAAGATTGCATTCACTACAGATTATATCATGCACCTTTCTAACAGGTCGGAGAAACATTTTTGCGGGAGTTCTTCTTTAATACAAATCACTTACTAATGTATTGTGATTGTCCATTACATTATATACTGCTTGTTTCCAGGGGTTACGACCACCCTGCAATCCAGCAGCGGCGGTTATGCTCGCAGGGTGGTCGCATCCCCTGGATACGAGCGGGGTATAGTGCGCTGGTAAAATGAATGCAGCCAGCAAAGGAGGGAATACATTACTAAGTGCCTTGTATTAACTTTGTCCATATGATAAATGCCCTATGCTGAAGTGAGACAACCCCTTTAATTTAATGTGTATGGCCACCTTTAGTCAATTCATAATTTTGTCTCATGCCTTGTGTTATGGGAATTTTAATATAGAAGAATTGTTATAAAATATCAATAGAATTTTTGGTTGTAATTAAAAATAATAAAACCAGTTTTATTCTCAGCAGGTGACTGTACCAGGAGCTCAGAGGGACATCTGACATCTTCAGATTTTAAAGCAGGTGATCATGGTATCACACAAGACACATATGAAGAGCATGCCTTTATCTCATATAAACCTTCAACCCTTCACAGTAAAGATCTATTATCTCATCCTTTTCATCATCTTCTATCTTCTGATTCATCACCGACTGTTCAGCAAAATACAAGTAACAGAACGGATATTGTACATCAAAGAACGCAATTGAAGAAGAAGTCATTTTCATGTTCAGAATGTGGAAAATGTTATAATTGGAAATCAAATCTCGTCATACATAAGAGAACTCACACAGGAGAGAAGCCATTTTCGTGTTCAGAATGTGGCAAATGTTTTAGCAAGAAATCAGATGTTGTTAGACATCAGATCACTCACACAGGGGAGAAGCCGTATTCATGTTCAGAATGCGGCAAATGTTTTAGTCATAAAGGAAATCTAGTCGAACATCAGAGAGTTCACACAGGGGAGAAGCCATTTTCATGTTCAGAATGTGGCAAATGTTTTAGTCATAAAGGAAATCTTGTCGAACATTACAGAAGTCACACGGGGGAGAAGCCATTTTCATGTTCAGAATGTGGAAAATGTTTTACCAAGAAATTAGATCTTGTTAGACATCAGAGAACTCACACGGGGGAGAGGCCATTTTCATGTACAGAATGTGGGAAATGTTTTACCAAGAACTCAGATCTTGTTAGACATCAGAGCACTCACACAGGGGAGAAACCATTTTCATGTTCAGAATGTGGGAACTGTTTTACCAAGAAATCTGATCTTTTGAGACATCAGAGAAGCCACACAGGGGAGAAAGCCATATTCATGTTCAGAATGTGGGAAAATGTTTTACTTTAAAAGCAACTCTTCTTCAGCATGAACAAATTCACGTACAGAGCAGCCATTTTCATGTTCAGAATGTGGGAAATTTTTCTTAAGTAAAGCATGTCTTGCTGAACATGAAAAAATTCACACAGGATGGTGACCTCAGAATCTGTCCAAGATGACTACGAATTAGTGGATCTCCGTTACACACCACTTACCTCCATCAACCAGCAACTCTTTTCACTGTAACAGTCACCTACTTCTGACCACCTTCTGGCCCAACCAAAGTTCATGCAAAGTTATGGAGATTCCAAAGTGCCTAATTGATTCTTTTCTCCCAACCCATTAATGTAAAGAAAATGGCATCACCTAGTACCAGGCTTTCCATATTTGACACTGCCCAAATGCATGGCAGCTGCGTGCTGAGGATCCAAAGCCACAGAGGCAAACCTGCAGCCAGCTAGTGTCTTCCCATGGTTCTACAGATCTTATCATACCCTTAGTACAGTACAGAGGTTATCACTCATGCTGGCTCACCTACAACCAGGAGTTTAGCTAAGCAGAGAACAAAATTGTCTTCACCAGATGATCACGACTCATCAGGCAGAATTTCTCAGGGCCACATTAAAGGCATTGTCCCAAGAAAAATATTCTACAGTTTCAAACCAACACCTGGACCTGTATGCTTTTGTAATTGTATGTAATTAAAAATTTAGCATAGCCACTGAGTTATTCAATAAAATGTATGCTGTATGGGTTTTTTTTCTTAAGGGCTCAGGTGGCTATGAGATGTAGATGCCACATCTCCTGTCCCCTGGACGGCCAGGAGTGGAATGACGTAGTTCATCCCATAGTCCTGTTGACTGAAAAATAAAGTGGCCTCCTCAAAGGGCCTGAGCAAAGGTAGATGTCACGCATGAGCTGCCACTGGCTACTGTTGAATTTACACAGGGGGGTGCTCCTGTCCGCCTGCATTATCAAAAAATGATTTACAGCCTTCCTCTGCTCATATATTCGGTCCAATATGTGGAGGACAGAGTTCCAATGGGTGGAAACGTTGCATATCAGACAATGTTGGGGAACGCTATTCTGCCTTTGCAGCTCACTTGAATGGGACTGAGCTGCTCCTATTCCACCTGATGACCATGATGTCACTGGCCTAGGCTAAGCTGTGAGAAGGCGACAGTACGCACATGAGCGCTGGTGCCTTCTCAAACAGCTGACTGGCGGGGGTTCCAAGTGTCGTACCCTCACCGATCAGATACTGGTGACCTAGCCAGAGGATAGGTCATCGGTTAAAAAGTCTTGGAAAACTATGGCTAATTAAACCGGCATACGCCGGGTCCGCAATACACGGGAACCAGCCATGTGCAGCCCGCATCACGGATCGCGGACCCATTCGCTTCAATGGGTCCGCAATCACGGAAATGCAGAGCGGAGGGACAGATCGGAAGCAGTACGGTGTGCTTCCGTGGTGTTTCTGGCTGTGCCTGCATTACTTTTTTGCGGTGCGGACCATTGGATGCGGATTGCAGACCCCATTCAAATGAATGGGTTCACAATGCGAATGCGGTGGCCCCACTGTCAGTGCCCGTGCGATGTGGACTGCAAATTGCGGTCCACAGCACGGGCACTGAACGCACACATTCGCGTGCATGAGCCCTTGAACCATACCTATCACCCTCACCATCAATAGCATTCAGGAGAACAAAAAATTTAAGAGATATTCTCATATGGTGTTACCATGTGGGGACCAAACCAGAGAGAAGGCTTTTGGCTCAAGCGGCCCATGATGGGGACGTCACCCTTGTGGGACTTGTGTGGCTTGGTCCAATGTGTTGAGGACATCGACATTTACAAACACAGCACAGCACCCCATCTCATGTGGAACAGCGGGGTTTGTATATCTAGTGAATTGCCCATGTCATCTTTTTTATGTCGGTTTGACTTTGAGGGAATTAAGGAGGTGAGGGAACACATCCTAGGGATACATGCAGCTAAGGATGAGCAAGACATATCCACCTTAAATATGATCCCCTGCCATTTTAAACAGTATCACAATCGTGATGGATCACTATTACAGGTGAGAGGGATTAACAAAGTGATTGTCAATATCAGGGGTGGTAACTGGAAGAGGACGCTTACTCAAAAACAAATGTGGTGGATTTTTTAACTAAACACGTCGACCCCTGAGGGCCTAAATAAGGGTTTGAGCTTTGTACCCTTCTGAAGCCTCATGCACGCGAACGTATTTCCTTTCCGTGTCTGCTCTGTTTTTTTTACGGACCGTATACGGAACCATTCATTTCAATGGGTCCGAAAAAAAACTGCTATGTGCATTCCATTACCGTATGTCTGTTCTGCAAAAAAATAGAACATGTCCTATTATTGTTCGCATTACGGACAAGGATAGGAGTGTTCTATTAGGGGTCAACTGTTCCGTTCCGCAAAATACGGAAAGCACATGGACGTCATGCGCATTTTTTGCAGACTGCAAAATACATACGGTCGTGTGCATGAGGCCTTATTGAGAGCTTAGATAAGGGTATAGCATTTATTTCTGATCTGTATGATGTTTTATTAAAGGGGCTATGCGAGACTAACAAATGCCCCCCATATGCCCGGCCCCTCACACTGAATCTACTTAGTTATGATGCTTCTGATCCCCGCATTGGAGCCATGGTTATCCCAGGCCACTTTATGGTGACGCAGCATATGTTGACGCAGGACCATGGTGCCCTGGCCACGCTTCACCTTCTGCCCACAGATTCTACAAATGGCTATGTTCACCTCACCCGGCGGATTAACAAAAAACTGCCTCACTGCCAAGTAGGTGATTTTAACACCAACACTCTGCACTGACTGCTTCTGTCATTGTCTCTGTTAACCCCTGCACCACTACTTTCCGGCCCGGTAGGCTTCTGCAAAGTGAGTCATCTACCCTGGGCACATTTGGCTCCTGAACTCCCACTGCTGCCACCCTGCTGACTCCTGCCTTGCTAGCGACTTGTTGGCTCCGCCGCTGCCTCACGGTCAAGCTGCCACCCTTTTCTCCTGATGATAATGAAGACCCTAATTCACCCGGCTCCCAAGTGCGATCGGCTACATCATCATCATCTAGTACTGTCTGCACGTCACTGATGTCCTCCTCAACAGTTTCTGGGTCAGGAGCCTGACTGCTCGCAACACCAGTTCCCACGCCACTCTCCTCATCACTACTTGCCCGCCTAACTGAGGAAGCTGTGGATGTCTCCTCCACATCTTGGCTGGCCAGTAACTGCTGACTGTCTTCTAATAGTTCGTCCTCGCTTTATAGTGGAGCAGAGCCCACAGCATACATTACTTCTCTGGGTGAGGTAACAGAAAAGGACAGAGGCATGTTGAGGACAGGTGAGGGCACAGGGCCTGCTCCCTGGCCATGCCAACTAAGGGTTGTGTCTGACAAACCCACCGATTCTTGGCTGGGGGTGTCTGACGTCATTTGGGATGAAGTCGAAGACCGAGTCAACGATTCAAGAATCGCTGGGTTGCTGGTCAAGACACGACCGATAGCTGACACCGGGAGCTCAGGCCTCTCGAAGTGACCCCTGCTGCCACGCCCCCTTACTCTGCTGCGACCTGTGCCTGCGCCAGAAACATTTAGGCCTCTTCCACTCCCCTGTGCAGGGCCTGTCACTTCTCTGTCTGACATACTGTTAGAGCAAATAAATAAATAAAAAGGAAATTAAAACACCCCAAAAAGGGCTGTAATTTTCTCACTTCACCACACAACAGTTAATAAGCCCTTTCTTTTTTCCCCCCCAATACACACCAAAAAAGGCTTTAGTACATGTAACTACGGCTCAAAAGGGCTAATAAGACCCCAATAATTGGAATTACAGAGGTATGATCTATTGCAAACCTGAAATGGGCAGCTGTTTCATGGCAATTTTGAACTCAGTCAGTGCACCAAGGTGTAATAATGAAAATTTACTCACTGAAATTTTTGTTTCCTGTAGTCCGTAGGCAGCACAACTTTTCGTTATGTGCTGCCAAGGATGATCAGGAAAGGATTGTTTCTATTACCCAGGTTGTAAACACCCCTATTGATCCCTGTTCTGCTTAAATACTTTCCTCCCTATCCTTTCCCTACACTTCTATTGAGCAATATATAAGTTTGAAAATATTTCCTACCACTCTCCCTAGCACCTAAGACACCTGCACTAAGTACACTGGAAAATGGCAGAATCCAAGATGGCTTTGGCTATTTATAGGACTCTGACAACACAGGGCTAGCTGGCTGCTGATTGGCTACATGCATGCATTGTGGCTGATCCCTCGTTCCCACAGTTCCTTGATCCATATGCTAACATGCAGCAGGCATTTTAGGAAAACAATGTGATTAGTTACCACGAAGCGTCAGTAAATTTGGATTCGGTGCAAATTGAATATTTCTTGAAATTCGGATCGAATTCCACTTCGTCAGCTTCGATTCGCTCATCTCTAGTTATTACCATAGAGAAGATTGATGTAATGTGACTAGAGATGAGCGAGCATGCTTGGCAGAGCATGCTCGAGTGCCATTTTTGCGTATTTGCGTATGCATTTTAAAATTCCTACGCTATTCACACGCATATTTTAATCTATACACAAATGCGTACGAATAGCGTAGGAATTTTAAAATGCGTACACAAATACGCAAAAATGGCACTCTAGCATGCTCTGCCAAGCATGCTCGCTCATCTCTAAATGTGACATTATCAGAATCTCTCACCTCTCCAGTCATATTATCTGTTATTACCATAGATAAGAATAATGTAATGTGACATCATCAGAATCTCTCACCTCTCCAGTCGTATCATCTGTTATTACCATAGAGAAGAATGATGTAATGTGACATCATCAGAATCTCTCACCTCTCCAGTCATATTATCTGTTATTACCATAGATAAGAATGATGTAATGTGACATCATCAGAATCCCTCACCTCTCCAGTCATATCATCAGTTATTACCATAGATAAGAATAATGTAATGTGACATCATCAGTATCTCTCACCTCTCCAGTCATATCATCTGTTATTACCATAGATAAGAATGATGTAATGTGACATCATCAGAATCTCTCACCTCTCCAGTCATATCATCTGTTATTACCTTAGATAAGAATGATGTAATGTGACATCATCAGAATCTCTCACCTCTCCGGTCATATCATCTGTTATTACCATAGATAAGAATGATGTAATGTGACATCATCAGAATCTCTCACCTCTCCAGTCATATCATCTGTTATTACATAGATAAGAATGATGTAAAGTGACATCATCAGAATCTCTCATCTCTCCAGTCATATCATCTGTTATTACCATAGATAAGAATGATCTAATGTGACATCATCAGAATCCCTCACCTCTCCAGTCATATCATCAGTTATTACCATAGATAAGAATAATGTAATGTGACATCATCAGTATCTCTCACCTCTCCGGTCATATCATCTATTACCATAGATAAGAATGATGTAATGTGACATCATCAGAATCTCTCACCTCTCCAGTCATATCATCTGTTATTACCATAGATAAGAATGATGTAATGTGACATCATCAGAATCCCTCACCTCTCCAGTCATATCATCTGTTATTACCATAGATAAGAATGATGTAATGTGACATCATCAGAATCTCTCACCTCTCCAGTCATATCATCTGTTATTACCATAGATAAGAATGATGTAATGTGACATCATCAGAATCTCTCACCTCTCCAGTCATATCATCTGTTATTACCATAGATAAGAATGATGTAATGTGACATCATCAGAATCTCTCACCTCTCCGGTCATATCATCTGTTATTACCATAGATAAGAATGATGTAATGTGACATCATCAGAATCTCTCACCTCTCCGGTCATATCATCTGTTATTAACCATAGATAAGAATGATGTAATGTGACATCATCAGAATCTCTCACCTCTCCAGTCATATCATCTGTTATTACCATAGATAAGAATGATGTAATGTGACATCATCAGAATCTCTCACCCCTCTCACTAGCACATCCATATCACAGGTGCACATCCATAAAGCTAGCATGCAGATAGCAAACAAAAAATGTTTTTGACCTGCTAGGGTTAACTGTCACTGAATGGAGAATACTCCAAGAGGCAGTGGCCTTGTGGTTATCCTGTAGCGAATACCAAATCCCTATAGAGAAGTGGAAGCATGAAAACCAGGGGACTATTCAGATAACACCTTTAGGAGTAGCCCTAAGACAAATCTGCTGCGTTATGTGATAAAAAAAAAACAATACAATCTGTGGTAGAGGCTTCTAAGGAACATCAGATATTTCTATATAAAACAAGTCTGGGGTGTTTCATTTTATTATGTCCTTATAGAAACTGATCTGGTGAATTATATACACTGCTCAAAAAAAATAAAGAGGACACTAAAATACCACATCCTAGAAGTCAATGAATGAAATATTCCAGTTGCAAATCATTATTCATTACATAGTGGAATGCATTGAGAACAATAAAACATAAAAATGATGAATGTAAATCAAAATTAATATCCCATGGAGGTCTGGATTTGGAATGATACTCAAAATCAAAGTGGAAAATCAAATTTCATGTTGATCCAACGTCAGTGGAAATGCCTCAAGACAAGGAAATGAGGCTCAGTAGTGTGTGTGGCCTCCACGTGCCTGTATGACCTCCCTACAACACCTGGGCATGCTCCTGATGAGGCGGCGGATGTTCTCCTGAGGGATCTCCTCCCAGACCTGGATGT
The DNA here is from genome assembly GCA_900303285.1 of Rhinella marina. Lineage (NCBI taxonomy): Eukaryota > Metazoa > Chordata > Amphibia > Anura > Bufonidae > Rhinella > Rhinella marina. Next base: position 25,272 of record ONZH01028952.1, read on the forward strand.
ACACTCCTGATGAGGCGGCGGATGTTCTCCTGAGGGATTTCCTCCCAGACCTGGATGTACACTCCTGATGAGGCGGCGGATGTTCTCCTGAGGGATCTCCTCCCAGACCTGGATGTACACTCCTGATGAGGCGGCGGATGTTCTCTGGAGGGATCTCCGCCCAGACCTGGATTAAAGCATCAGTCAACTCCTGGACAGTCTATGGTGCAATGTGGCGGTGGTGGATGGAACGAGACATGATGTCCCAGATGTGCTCGATTGGATCCAGGTCTGGGGAACGGACAGGCCAGTCCATAGCATCAATGTCTTCATCAGGCAGGAACTGCTGACACACTTCAGCCACATGAGGCCTAGCATTGTCATGCATCAGAAGGAACCCAGGGCCCACTGCACCTGCCTATGGTCTCACAATGGGTCTGAAGATCTCACCCCGGTACCTAATGGCAGTCAGGGTACCTCTGGCTAGCACATGGAGGGCTGTAAGGCCCTCCAAAGAAACGCCTCCCCACATAATTTCTGACCCACCGCCAAACTGGTCATGCTGGAGGTGTTGTAGGCAGCAGAACGTTCTCCACCATGTCTCCAGACTCCATCACATGTGCTCAGTGCGAACCTGCTCTCATCTGTAAAGACTTTACTCCACAGCTTCTGATTATTGGACCAGATTACATTGGCCAACAGACACAATAAGAACGCAGACACACCGTTTTCAGTTTGAGAAACGTCTGATGTGACATAGCTAGTGTCTCATATTTATTGAGAAACCTAATAGGAGGCCTTATTATGCCGAATTTCAGGTGGTTCCAGTAGTTGTTGAGCAGTTTGGATGTCGTCACCAATAGAAAAATAGGATATCAAGTAAAAGATAAGAAAAATATGCAGTAAAAATGTGTTCTGCACGTCTACTGATATAAAACTGGGGTTTACGCCAATTTTCTCTCAAGGTACATTGTTTGCCATGCATGATTAACCCTTGATTGTACAAGTTTTACAATTACTTTTAACTGTAAGGCTAGGTTCAAACTAGCAGTAAAACCATGCCAGAACAGCCTGCCAGAGTTCATCATACCCAGTATAACCGGATCTGGCTTTCATCTGTTGTGATTTTTGTTTTTTGGCCAGTCAAAAACCAACGCAAACATCGATTTTTGTCCAGCTAAACTCTGGAACTTGTGCCAGAAACAGTCCAGATCCGTACCAGGTCACATTATGGTCAATGGAGCCTGACTGTGCTCCAGCTGTTTTATGGCTATGCTGGATACAATGAACTCTGGAAGGCTGTTCCTCTGCCGGATGGTTTTAATGCTATTGTGAAACTAGCCTAATAGTATAATTTTAAACCGCTTTCATAATCTCTTGACTTTTAAGGTCCCGGAAGTTATCCCCCAGCTCCACATACAGTTACATGAAGACGAGGGAAAGGGTTATAATAAAATGGCTGCTTCCTTGTGTGAGTTATTTGATGTTTTTGAAACATTCTAGGCATGAAATGTTTTTTCAGAGTGCATTCTTTGATGCGAAATTAGAGTCGACTTTTGGTTAAAACACTTTCCACATTCAGTGCACGCAAATGGCTTCTCTCCTGTGTGAATTCTCTGATGTCTAACAAGATCTGATTTCACGATAAAACACTTCTGACATTCTTGGCATGAAAATGGTTTCTCCCCTGTGTGAATTTTCTGATGTCGTGCAAGATCTGATTTATGGGTAAAAGATTTCCCACATTCTTGGCATGAAAATGGCTTCTCTCCTTTGTGAATTTTCCGATGTTCAAGAAGATTTGCTTTACTTAAGAAACACTTATGAACATTCTGGACATAAAAATGGCTTCTCTCCTGTGTGAGATCTTCGATGTGTAAACAAGATGTGATTCTGTGTAAAACATTTCCCACATTCTAGGCATGAAAATGGTTTCTCCCCTGTGTGAATTTTTTGATGTCGAGCAATATCTGATTTATGGATAAAAAGATTTCCCACATTCTTGGCATGAAAATGGCTTCTCCCCAGTGTGAATTCTCTGATGTTCAAGAAGGTTTGCTTTTCTTAAGAAACACTTATGACATTTCAGAACATGAAAATGGTGTCTCCCCCTGTGAGAATTTTTTCATGTTCAATAAAATCTGATTTCACACTATAACATTTTCCATGTCAGAACATGAAATTGGCTTCCTCTCCTGTGTGAATTCTTTGATGCATAATAAGAATCCGATTTCACACTATAAGATTTCCCACATTCTTGAACAGGAAAATGGCTTTTCCCCTGTGTGAGTTCTCTGATGTTTAAGAAGATCTGATTTTGTACTGTAACATTTTTCACATTCAGAACAGGTAAATGGCTTCTCTCCTGGTGTGAATTCGCTGATGTTTAACCAGATCTGCTTTCGCACTATAACATTTTCCACAGTCAGAACATGAAAATGGCTTCTCTCCTGTGTGAATTCGCTGATGCTTAACAAGATCTGCCTTGGCACTATAGCATTTTCTCACATTCTGAACATGAAAATGGCTTCTCCCCTGTATGAATTCTCAAATGTTGAACAAAATTTGATTTCCAAATAAAACATTTCTCACATTCTGGACAAGAAAATGGCTTCTCCATTATGTGGGTTTTTTTGATGTTCAACAAGATATGATTTCACAGAAAAACATTTCTCACATTCAGAACATGAAAATGGCTTCTCCCCTGTGTGAATTCTCTGATGTCTAACAAGATCAGATTTTTGGGAAAAACATTTCCCACATTCTCCACATGAAAATGGCTTCTCCCCTGTGTGACTTCTTTGATGTCTATCAAGTGCTGATTTATGAGTAAAACATTTCCCACATTCTGAATCATGAAATTGGCTTCTCTCTATGGGAATTCTTTGATGTTCCACACCTGTTTTGTGACTTATATTTTGGTAAGTATTTTTGTGATGAATTATTAGTTAGATGTTTAAGAGGATCAGATGATAAGATCTTTGCTGTGAAGGGCTGAGGGGGACGTCTGAGATGATGGCACATTCTTGAGTGACACCACAATTATCCGCTCTAAGATATGAAGATATCAGACGTCCTTCTGTGCTCCTGATACAGTCCTCTGCAAAGAATAAAAACAGATTATTATTATTGAATAATATAAACTATTGTTGAGCCACGCCTCATTTCTTTTGCGCTTAGTGGTAACAAATCTATTTGTCCTGAAACGGTGGCAAAAAAACCCCCCAAAAAACATACCTTATCAATTTGCTCGTGGAGAGGGCATTGTTGGCCATCTTGACTGGAAAAGACTGCATGAAATCTCATGTGATTGTCCCCCTGCAAGACTGCCTTGACTGTGCTTTTCTCCTTACATATAGCCAGTTGTCCCTTCCTTGATGCTTCCTGCCTATCGTAGTCACACTCTGATCTCTCATGTACAACCTTCCCCCCCTCCCTGCTGTCTCTCACACCATGAGAAGGAAAGAGGGAATAAGAGAGCTTTCCAGAAACAGGAGCCAGTGCTCTGATGGATTTATATCAAATTTAGCAGCACCAGCAGTAACATTGCATTTAATGAAGCAAATGGAGAATGTGGCCTTTAAAGAACATGTGTGTTTAAGTCCTATTACCTTGGTGATGTGAGGGGCTGGTGGTTCCTCCATCATGACCTCCTTGTACAGATCCTTGTGTCCTTCTACATACTCCCACTCCTCCATGGAGAAATAGACAGTGACATCCTGACACCTTATAGGAACCTGACAACACAATGATACAGTCATCCACCCAGACCCCTCCAGTGCTGTTACTGTTATAATGTCCCAGCCATTCCCAGCAGTGTCCACCCTCTCCTCAGTCAGCATGCTCCATCCATCTTGTGGATTGAGTTCTAGGATCTTCTGTGCATTGATTTCCTCATGCATCAGGGAGTGAGGTGGAGGCCCCGTGATTGGGCTCAGGGTTCTTCCCCATCCTTCAGACACAGGAGCCTGACAGCGCCCACTAGAGGTCTTCCTTCACCACTGTGTAACTCCTGGGTATGGGGAGACACAGTAATAAATATCACTACTGACATTCCAGAGTCCATCACCTCTACAGCCATGTCCATCTGTTATTACCATGATAAGAATGATGTAATGTGACATCATCAGAACTCTCACCTCTCCAGTCATATCATCTGTTATTGTACCATACGATAAGAATGATTGTAATGTGACATCATCGAGAATCTCTCACCTCTCCAGTGATATCATCTGTTATTACCAAGATAAGAATGATGTAATGTGACATCATCAGAATCTCTCACCTCTCCGGTCATATCATCTGTTATTACCATAGATAAGAATGATGTAATGTGACATCATCAGAATCTCTCACCTCTCCGGTCATATCATCTGTTTATTACCATAGATAAGAATGATGTAATGTGACATCATCAGAATTTCTCACCTCTCCCAGTCATATCATCTGTTATTACCATAGATAAGAATGATGTAATGTGACATCATCAGAATCTCTCACCCTCCCGGTCATATCATCTGTTATTACCATAGATAAGAATGATGTAATGTGACATCATCAGAATCTCTCACCTCTCCGGTCATATCATCTGTTATTACCATAGATAAGAATGATGTAATGTGACATCATCAGAATCTCTCACCTCTCCGGTCATATCATCTGTTATTACCATAGATAAGAATGATGTAATGTGACATCATCAGAATCTCTCACCTCTCCGGTCATATCATCTGTTATTACCATAGATAAGAATGATGTAATGTGACATCATCAGAATCTCTCACCTCTCCAGTCATATCATCTGTTATTACCATAGATAAGAATGATGTAATGTGACATCATCAGAATCTCTCACCTCTCCAGTCATATCATCTGTTATTACCATAGATAAGAATGATATAATGTGACATCATCAGAATCTCTCACCTCTCCAGTCATATCATCTGTTATTACCATAGATAAGAATGATGTAATGTGACATCATCAGAATCTCTCACCTCTCCGGTCATATCATCTGTTATTACCATAGATAAGAATGATGTAAATGTGACATCATCAGAATCTCTCACCTCTCCAGTCATATCATCTGTTATTTACCATAGATAAGAATGATGTAATGTGACATCATCAGAATCTCTCACCTCTCCAGTCATATCATCTGTTATTACCATAGATAAGAATGATATAATGTGACATCATCAGAATCTCTCACCTCTCCAGTCATATCATCTGTTATTACCATAGATAAGAATGATATAATGTGACATCATCAGAATCTCTCACCTCTCCAGTAAGTTGGAAGAGTATCTCTAGGGTGAGATTTAATATCCTCTCTGCCATCTTGTCTTTGTCCCTATACATCCTTGATGGGTCAATTGAGAATGTCCTCTTATATAGAAGATATCAATGGAGAGGATTCTATATTGTAGGAACCTGATTGGTGGAAAAAGAAGAAACAATGTAAAACACACAATCTCATGTAAAATACATTACCTAAGGGAAAACATTTGAGGAGATATCGGACTGTAGCTGTTGTATCCACCCTTTTGTAAGGATTAGAACATGAGTTGACTATAATCAATGTATATATCAATGTTTTTTTTTATAAAGACCAATTGAAAAAAATGATTTTTAGCCCCAAATGAGTAAAATGCAACCATAAAAAATATAGTCCTTAGAGAGGACCTGGACATAGAGTCATAAGAATAGAGGCTCCAGAATTTTAATTACATGGGGAATGCTAAGAGTTACAAAAACAGACATGTCAGGAAAAGTGACGGGCCCCTTTAACCCCTTCATGCACTAGTAAACCAAAGCAGTATAGAAGTGGTGGGATCACAGGTGCCGTACTGCGACTAAACAAACACTCACACATTTTCATGAAAAAAAATTCATAATTTTCAAAAATGCTGAAAAAGTTTTTCCCATAAAAAAGTGGTTTTGTTTTCCAAAACTATTTCATAAAACTCCACATTTCTATCTGGTATCGTTGTATAACAGAACTGGACCATCGTGATATTTAACCCCTTTCCACCACAGCTAATTCCAGTATCCAGAACTTTTTAAAAACTTTTCCTCGACATAGCCGAATGAGAGCTTGTTTTTTGCGGGATGAGTTGTTCTTTGGGACTGTATCATTTACTGTTCATTGTTAAGTATGCCAAAACTGTAAAAAAAAAAAAAATATATATATATATATATTTGTGAGGGGCAAAACTTGTTTTTAAGTCTGTATGTTTATGGTGATACCCAATTTTTTATAGATCCTAAAGGGGTTTTGCAGCACACAAAATTTGTGGCAGCGGGATCACAGCACCTTAAAGGGGTTGTCCAGTTTTCAAGCAGTTTTGGGCAGCCCCTCCTTATACATCCCCACCAGACCTATGGATACTTACCTGCTCCTGTACACTCGGTTTCAGCTCCTTTGGTCTACTTTGTTCCTGTCCCTGCTAGTCACCTTCCAGAATTAACAACGGTTACGTGTGCCACTGCTGTGACCTGTCCCTAAGTGAGTCAATGGCTAGTACAGGAGCACAATGGAACAGAGAAGCCAAAACCGAATGGTTGGGAGCACGTAAGGATGCTTCCCTCCACAGGTCCAAAAGTGTTTGAAAACTGGACAACCCCTTTAAATACAAAAAAGAGAGAGATGCTCACCTCCACCGATCCCCACCACAAAGTCATTGCGTATCCCAATCCTTACATGAGCACACACTTACCTCCTCCTGTAGAGCGGCCCTGTGGTTGCTCTGCGCTTACAGGACCTGTGATGACATCATAGTCATGTGATCAGTCACATGTGTGGGAGGAGTCAGAAATCACATGACCAGGCGTTATACATTTATCTGTAGGTGGTAAATCCTAAAAGACCTTTGGTGATGTCATTACCATGTGACTATGTGTGGGAGGAGTCAGGCTCCAGGCTCTGCTATCTGAAGAGATTCAGATTTTTGTTGCTAATATGAAGCACGTCCTCGTGAGGAACAGAGATTTGTGCGCCGCCTGAGACATACACATCTGTACTGTATATAATACACATGCAGCCTGCACCTTATCCATTATACGCAAAGCACTATATACATATTACACACAGCTCTGCACCGTATAGATTACACACATTACTGTACACTGGTTGTAGGCTTGTCTGAAGAGGTGGTTTTCAGGATTCTTTTAACCCCTTAAGGACCCTGCCATTTTTCACCTTAAGGACCAGGCCATTTTTAGCAAATCTGACATGTCTCACTTTATGTGGTAATAACTTTAGAACGCTTTTACTTATCCATTTACTTGGCCATTCTGAGAGTGTTTTCTCGTCACATATTGTACTTCATGATAGTGGTAAATTTAAGTCAAAATATTTCATTCTTATTTATAAAAAAAAATACCAAATTTACCAAAAATATTTAAAAATTTGCAAATTTCCAAATGCCAATTTCTCTACTTTTAAAATACATAGTAATGCCTCCAAAAATAGTTATGACTTTACATTCCCATGTGTCTACTTCAGGTTTGGATCACTTTTGAAAATTACATTTTATTTTTTTTGGACGTTAGAAGGCTTAGAAATTTAGAAGCAAATCTTGAAATTTTTCACAAAATTTCCAAAACCACTTTTTAAGGACCAGTTCAGGTTTGAAGTCACTTTGTGAGGCTTCCATCATAGAAACCACCCAAAAATGACCCCATTTTAGAAAACTACACCCCTCAAGGTATTCAAAACTGATTTTACAAACGTTATTAACCCTTTAGGTGTTCCACAAGAATTAAAGGAAAATGTAGCCAAAATTTCCGAATTTCACTTTTTTGGCAGATTTTCCATATGAATCATTTTATTCTGAGAATAAAGCAAGGGTTAACTGCCAAACAAAACTCAGTAATTATTACCCTGATTCTGTAGTTTACAGAAATGCCCCATTTGTCATCGTAAACTGCTGTACAGGCACACGGCAGGGCGCAGAAGGAAAGGAACGCCAGGGCAGATTTCACTGGAAAAAGTTTAAGTTGCCATGTCACATTTGATGCACCCCTAGAGTAGGAAACTCCAAAAAACTGACCCCATTTTGGAAACTACGGGATAAGTTGGCAGTTTTGTTAGTGCTATTTTAGGGTACATATGATTTTTGGTAGCTCTATATTACACTTTTTGTGAGGCAAGGTAACAAAAACTAGCAGTTTTGGCATTGTTTTTTATTTTTTTTATTTACAACATTCATCTGACAGGTTAGATCGTGTGATATTTTTATAGAGCAGGTCGTTACGGACGCGGCAATATCTAATATGTATACTTTTTTTATTTATTTAAGTTTTACACAATATTTTTGAAGCACAAAAAAAAAATCACATTTTAGTGTCTCCATAGTCAGAGAGCTGTAGTTTTTTTTATTTTTTGGGCGATTGTCTCAGGTAGGGGCTCATTTTTTTGCGGGATGAGATGACGATTAGATTGGTACTATTTTTGGGGGCATACGCTTTTTTGATCGCTTGGTATTACATTTTTTGTGATGAAATGTGACAAAAAATGGCTTTTTTTAGACAGTTTTTATTTTTTATTTTTTACAGTGTTCACCTGAGGGGAGAGATCATGCTATATTTTTGTAGAGCAGGTTTTTACGGACGTGGCGATACCTAACATGTATACTTATTTTTATTTATTTAAGTTTTACACAATAATATCATTTTTGAAACAAAAAAAATCATGTTTTAGTGTCTCCATAGTCAGAGAGCTGTAGTTTTTTTTATTTTTTTGGGCGATTGTCTCAGGTAGGGGCTCATTTTTTGCGGATGAGATGACGGTTTAGATTGGTACTATTTTTTGGGGCATACGCTTTTTTGATCGCTTGGTATTACATTTTTTGTGATGAAATGTGACAAAAAAAATGGCTTTTTTTAGACAGTTTTTATTTTTTATTTTTTACGGTGTTGACCGGGGGGGGTGGATCATGTGATATTTTAATAAGCAGGTTTTTACGGATGGCGGCGATACCTAATATGTATATTTTATTTTTTTTCTATTTTTTATGTGTTTCTTTATGGGGAAGGGGCTTTTTTTTTAAAACTTTATTATTTTTTTATTTTTTTTTTTGTTAAAACACTTTTATTTAACTTTTTTTTTTACATTTTACTTATGTCCCAGTAAGGCTTTAACATTTCAGGGTCTGATCCCTGATTGAATGCAGCACAATACATCTGTATTGTGCTGCATTCAACTGTCAGCGTCTCACACTGTGAGACGCTGACCGTTGCCTAGGAGACCCAGCGCTGTGGCTGGGTCTCCTGGGCTTCCGTAGATGGGAGTCCCGATGCCTCTGGGCAAGGCATCGGGGCTTCCATTTCTCAGCCATCGGGCCCCCCCACCGCCTCACGGGGACCCGATGGCTTTAAACAGCTGCCGCAATTACCTTTGTATGCCGCGGTCAGCGTGACCGCGGCATACAAGGGGTTAATCCGCCGGCATCGGTGTAATCACCGGTGCTGGCGGATACAGCAGAGGCCCGGCTGTTAGTATCAGCCGGGCCCCTGCTGCAGATTGCGGCAGCGGGCAGCAGCACCTTAACCCTAGGACGAGAATGCTCGTCCTAGG
>ONZH01028953.1:0-43612 GCA_900303285.1 Rhinella marina
AGCATTTTTTCCCATAGACTTTAATGGGATTCGATATTCGGTCGAATAGTCGAATATCGCGGTCTATTCGAATCGAATTTCGAACTTTCGAATATTTCACTACTCGCTCATCTCTACTAAATACCTTTCATTGGTTATAATGACTCGTTTTGTCTATTAGTACACACAAAACCTGTCCTAATTACCCAGCAGGACACGTTACTTCACAACACTGAGCTAAAGAGCTGCCTCATCCTCCTCCCTGCTCTGCTTTAAGATCTTCAGTTGAATCTCTGTAGAAATAGAATTCATGAGGAGACATGAAGTACAGAGAGGAGGTGGGATGTGGATAATGAGCAGCAGCCCTTGTATGCAGTCTCCATTACCACAGTCCCACATTACCACAGTCTGTCCTATCCTTCCTCTCTGTACTTCATGTCTCCTCATGAACTCCATTCCTACAGACATTCAGCTGAAGCTCTTATCAGTAGGGATGAGCGAACTTTTGAAAAGTTCGGTTCGCTTCGCTTCGGCGAACTTTCGTGAAGTTCGGATTCGTACGAACCGAACCTAAAACAAACCTTGCTATAACGGCTGAATAATTGCTGCTACAATAATGGGAGTCTGATAGGGTATAGTTTTGTTTACTTGCAGTTGCTATTACAATGAAAAAAGTGGAAAAAATCCAAGTGACTTCAACAACAGCGACGCAAAATATACGCATATTTGAGAATTTACACTAATGCGTACGCTAATGCGAACATTCCCGCACAAATAACGAACATACAGTCTAGCGTTGTCAAAGGTACGCTACTTAACTGAATGAATATGTACGCATTAGCGTACTCATACACTGCGTCTGCGAACATTCCTACTCAAGTAACGAACATACAGACTAGCGTTGTCAAAGGTACGCTACTTAACTGAATATGTACGCATTAGCGTACTCATACACTGCGTCTGCGAACATTCCTACTCAAGTAACGAACATACAGTCTAGCGTTGTGAAAGGTACGCTACTTAACTGAATATGTACGCATTAGCGTACGCATATACTGCGTCTGCGAATATTCCTACTCAAGTAACAAACATACAGTCTAGCGTTGTCAAAGGTACACTACTTAATAATGTACACTAATGCGTACGCTAATGCGTATGAATTCATAAAATGCGTGTACACATAAGTGAACATTCTCAAATATGCGTATATTTAGGGTATGGCATATGGCATATTCCATACCCTAAATATACGCATATTTGAGAATGTTCGCTAATGTGTACGCATTTTATGAATTCATACGCATTAGCGTACGCATTAGCGTACATTCTCAAATATGCGTATATTTTGCATCGCCGTTATTTTAACCAGATTTGTTACGAACTTTCTCAAAATTCGGTTCGGTGACGAACCGAACTTTTGGGAAAGTTCGTAACTAATCTGGTTCGTTACGGTTCAGTTCGCTCATCCCTACTTATCAGCTTTGTTCAGGATGATAATCCCTGATAAGTAGGACAGGAGGATGAGGCAGCTCTTTAGCTCAGTTTTGTGAAGTAACCTGTCCTCCTGTCTGATTAGGACAGCTTTTGTGTGTACTAACAGGACGGCGGCCATTTTATTTCTCCTAATAATTGCTCCCTAGACAAAACGAGCCATTACAACTAATGAGAAGTATTTGGGAATATATTTATCATAAAGTAATATTTAAGTATTTTTATTTTTTTTAATTCCTGGAGAACCCCTTTAAAGGGCATCTGTCAGCAGATTTGTAGCTATGAAACTGGCTGACCTGTTACATGTGCGCTTGGCAGATGAAGGCATCTGTATTGGTCCCATGTTCATATGTGCCTGCATTGCTGGGAAAAATGAAATTTTAATATATGCAAATGAGCCTCTAGGATCAACATAGGCATTGCCATTACACCTAGAGGTTCAGCTCTCTCTGCAACTGCCGCACCCTCTCCACTTTGATTGACAGGTCCAGGCAGGCAAGATCACATTTACACTGCTTGGTCCCTGTCAATCAATGTAGGTCTTGCCTCTAGCTTTGCTCAGCACAGACTAACTAACCAGAGGAGGCCAGACCAGTTGGTCTTCATGGTAACCCAACCAAGGCTGACAGTATTAACTGCTTCCTGTCCATACATTGCCATATTGTATAGATAGTGCATGAAAATAAATGCTTCAACAAAAAATGACGATATTTAACTATTTGATACTCTTTAGCATGAAATTAACCCCTTTAGTAGTGTACATCTGGGTTTGAAATTGTGTAAAAAGGTTGTGTGTGAATGTACCCAAGGACATAAGCAGCAACTGGGGGATAGCCAGACTCCAGCCTAGGGCAGCAACCTTTTGTAAATAGCCCAGTTGGAAGATTCCTGGCCACAGCTCCCCCATCAGACCAATATGGCAAACACTTGTAGTGTGGTGCATGTTAACCTCTTTATGACCAGGTGATTTTTGTTTTTTTTATTTTTGTTTTTTACTCCCAGCCTTCCCAAAGCCATAACTATTTTACTTTTTCATTCAAATACCCATATGAGAGCTTGTTTTTTGTGGGATAATTTGTACTTTCTAATGGCACCATTTACGGTTGCATACAATGTGGTGGAAAGTGTCTGAGCCAAGAAGATGGAAACTCAGGCCGCAGGCTAGAAGTGGCCTGTGTCCTGCATTGCAAACAGTGGTGGGGAGTCTGGTGAGTACGGTATTTATTTTAATGGGGGCCATTATAACTACTGGGGTGCTATAGAGGGCATTATATTTACTGAGGTGCTATAGAGAGTATTATACTAATTGGGGGAATTATACCTACTACTACTACTGGGGGCACTATAAGTGGTCATTTTAACTATGTGGGATACTACAGGGGGCAGTAACCTATTAGGGGCACTAGGGAACATTATAACTACTAGGGCACTATAGGAGGCATTATAACTATTGGGTTCACTATTGGCAGCATTATAACTACTGGGGCACTACAGTAGGCCATTATAATTGCCAGGAGCACCAAAGGAGGCATTATAACTATTAGGTGCACTGTTGGCAGCATATTAACTACTGGGGCACTACAAAAGGCAATTATAGCTAATGGGACACTGCAGGGGACCATTATCATTATTAGGGGCATTATATCTACTGAGGTACTGGAGGGGGCATTTTAAATACTGGGAGCACTGTGGGAGACATTATAACTACTGGAGGCTCTACAAAGGGGCATTATGATTACTGGGTGTTCTACAGTCTTATGAAGAGGCTCTATTACTGGGATCACTTTGGAGAACTTCATGACTACTGGGGGGCACTATAGGGCCTTATTACTACTAGAGGTTCTGTGGGGGCATTATTATTATTGGGCACAATATGGAGGGCACTACTGCTAATAGGGGCACTCTCAGAGATCATTATGACTGTAGGGAGCACTATTACTAATGAGAAAATGTTTGATAAGTATAGTTAAAAGGGTTGTTCAAGCTGGACAACCCTCCACACAAGGATGTTGCATTGGTAGTCCACAAATCAACATAGGGCCATTTGCTGAAACTCCAAATTTCCCCGGCAGCATAAATAAGCAATCATGTACTACGTCTTTGTGTTGAGTCCTCCAGAACTTAGGCCTCTCTTTCCAGTGTCTCTTCACAGTAGTTAAAAGGTCAAATCATCCATATGTCACCAAACTTTAATTATATCTGAAACAAATTGCAATGGCATGTTGGCTCACAATAGAGATGAATCTATTCGCCGCTTCATATATTCGATACAAATCTTGGAAGCTTTCCGCTGCTAAGCGAATCCGGATATTTTGAGACTCACTTTGTTAGATTCGAAAATGTTCTTAAAGCTTTCTACGCATTCGCTACATACTTGTCTGATAAATTGTACGCTAATGTTACGTATAAGTTACTGTATACGCTGCTGCGTTCGAATTCAGTTAATTAGCAAACTTTTACTGTTCGTTATTCGTGCGGCATAAATCCCGGGAAGAAAACGATCACCTGACCTAGTGGGAAGAGTTTGTTCTGATTGGCTCAGGCTCGGTAAGCCAGTGACGCATCAGTTGTGCTGCGACTGCTGAGACGAGCAGAAGCACTGTCTGTGAAGTTCTGAGAGACAGAGAACTGTTTTGTTAAAATTGGGGTGTAATTGTTCTAGGAATCCATATTGCACATATCAGGGATACTGCAGGGCCAGTGCAGGGCAAGTCCAAGGCCAGTGCAGGGCTAGTAATTAATCAGGAAGGGAGAGAGACAGGGAGAGAGATAGGGAGAGAGACAAAGACCAGCTCCAGGGACACAGTCAAGTGAAAAATGTCTGGCATGGAAAAGCAAAAGGATTCCAGACAGATCTCGAGCTCCAAAAAAAAGGAGAAGGTGGCACAGGGCAGCAGTGCCAAAGGACCTGTAGCCGGAGCTTCTACTTGTAGAATTCGTAATAGTTGGCCACTGTTCCATTAGTCTAACCCACCAACGTGCAAAGTTGTATTAAAATTGTAGTGGAGGAGAAAGTGGATCTGCTATCATCGGCTGATACAGTATCATGTAGCCAGGGGTCAGACTCAGAGCTTTCCTCCTGCTCCACCATTCCGCTCCAGCAAAGCCCGTCATTTTCGTACACAATTTGTACGCTCATGCATATGTGTTCACATACGTTGCGTGTCTTTAACAACTGTACGTTCGTTATTAGTGCGCAAATGTTCGCAAAACACCACATAATAATGTATGATTTGTACGCAGCTTCGCCAAATAGATTTGTATAAGGTACGAATCTTTTGAAAAGTTCAACGAACATTCGTCGAAGCGAATTTTGGATGATTCGCTCATCTCTAGCTCTCAACTAACAAATATAACAGTTTAAGGACAGATAACTAAAAAAACAAGTGATATTTTATTTCAACATTCAACAAAGACAATACTGATCACTTTTAGGTTGGAAGAACAATTTACTGTAATTCTTTCTCTAGTGACTTAATAACAGGTGGTCACCTTATGTTCACATGTTCCACTGCTGCTTTTGGCAGATGAGAGCGTGTTCTCATTTGGACAATCTGGCTTTATTTGCTATGTTTACCTCCATTGTAGCATAGCTACATCACACCGCATTCTGCACTTACTCAGGTACAAGTAATGAGCACCTGAATTCAGTGCACAGCACTCTAAAGCTTGTACAATATGTTTGCAGGATCATTTTACTTGATTAATATAGGTGTAAATCTTCTGTTGAAAATGTGACTATCTTTTATATTACCAGCAATATCTCTTCATATGTATACATAATAATTATTCACATATATAACTTCTGAATAGAGGTCAGAAAAATTTTGGAATTCTACGTAAATTTTCCAAAAAGTTCAGCTGCGAAAATTCAAATTTTTGAGAGAGACAGTGAGTCTCGCCCATTTTTATTTAGATTTAAATCAAATTAGATGGCCAGTTCAGAACCTTCTTAAATTTTAAGAAAATTGCTCAAAAATACAACAACTACCCACAGGATAGGTTATTAGATTAAAAATATGGGTTTGCTGAGGGTCCCAACAGTCGGATCTTTCTGCAATCTCATATTTATCATCCTGTGGATAGGCAATACATTTGTTTAAAGAACAAATAGACTGTGCTTCATCAGTCCCATAGAAGTAAATGGAACCGTGCATGCACATGCAGGATTCCACACCATTCAAATAGTGCACTTGGGGACCCCTTGTTCTTAGGATGGTTTAGGTTTAGGATTAGAAGGTCCCAGTAGTCAGAATTAGTGATGAGCAAAGTTTTGAAAAATTTGAATCGGCTGCATCAGCAGCAGTGGCAGTAAAGCTGTGTTTACATCACTGTTTATTTTTCCGTTCTTCTGAGCCGTCAAAAGAAAAGAAAACTAAAAAAAACAGCCATAAAGCCTCTTTCAGACGGCCAGTATTTAATGAGTAATTGAAAGCAAAAACCAGAGTCCAATAAAAGATAAAATGTAACAGAAATATTTGCATCTGTTTTTGGACCCACTCCTGCTTTTGCCTTACAAATACTGATCAAATACTGACTGTGTGAAAGAGTCCCTATGCTCAATTTGCATCTGTTTTGGCCATTTATGTCTGAAGTCAGTTTTTTAAACAAGGAAAAAAAGCTCTGCATGCAGGACTTTAATGGCCTCTTTCACACAGTCAGTATTTGCTCAGTATTTTGCATCAGTATTTGTAAGCCAAAAACAGGAGTGAGTCCAAAACAGAGATAAAATGTAATGTAAATATTTGCATCTCATCTGCATTTTAAACCCACTCCTGCTTTTGGTTTACAAATACTGACTGTTTGAAAGAGGCCTTAAAAGGAGTCTGTCATCACAATTTGCCCTTATATGCCGCTTACATAGCACTGTAGCATAACTATAGATCAGTCAAATGGTACATTTGTCTTTTTGTTTGGATGTTCACCAGGGGAAAAATGCAGTTTTATTCATATGTAAATGAGGGCTTGCAAGTACCCAGGGGGCCGTTCGGGCTGTAAGTGCCAAGGTCGCTCTTCCTTCTTCTCACATAACCCCTCCCCAGCCTGTTGCTTGGCCCGCCCTGTAAGCCTCTTACCTCATCTAGTGTACTGGCTACATTTGTGTTTGCCTGCCCACGTCTTATTTTGCTCTTCAACACCTTGCGAAAGGCAATGCTTTTGGCTTCCGGCAACATGGAGAAAAAATGCCAGACAGGAACTACTCATGCAGAGTTACTGGGAGCCGAGCTCAGCTTTGCTCTGTCATGTTTTGGGCCTAACCCACCCACAGCGTGAGCAGCATCACCAGATCCCAAAGTAGATGTGGTCCTGGCTGTTCTTTGCAAGGTACGTGGCCTCTGCTCTTTATTTCAGCCACCATCACCGTCCTGCTCTGATGTTCCCTCCAACTCCCAGTTCCTGTCCAGCACACAATTGTCATCAAGAGTCCTCACCCTCCCTGCTGCTTCTATCAGACTGTGGGATATCATGGTGGGTTCTTTGGCCCCCCTTCCCCTGCTCTGTTTTTGCCCCAACTGTTTCTGCCACTGCCCCCAATGCCAGTACCGTAGCTATGGGTGCCACTACTAACACCATCAATACGGCTATGCCTGGGGTCGGCAACCTCCTTCTCTACCTCCTCCCCCACTTTGCTCAACACTACCTGTGTGGATCAGGCAAGGAGTGAGTGAGACATGCATGTAATTTATAGGGGAGCTGATGAACTAATTAGTCAGCAGTTGCATAGCAACACACAGAGCAAGGAGAGAAAGAGTGTAATCCCTGTAATTCTGAACCTGAGATGAGATACATTGAACTAAGCTCCTGTTCATGCATACACACCGGACAGACTCTTAGAGAGTGGGACACAGGCCACCAGCATAACAACTATGTCATATATGTTACAGCTTTAACTTTATTTCACAGTTCTGACCAAAAATAATCTCCTGTACAGTCAATCAAGTATCAACATCAGACTTTTATACAGGTTGACCACTTTTGTTTCCTTATCTATGTACATTTGTGATACACTAGTGCTAAACTAGAGGTTTTAACTTGTGATAAAGTGAATTGTAGAGGTGTAATAAACATAGTGCAGTATACCTTTGTTCTCATATACTGTAATTGCAGTGACACATTTCTTAAAATGAAAATTTAAATTACAGTTTATAGAAAACCACAGCGGTCCACTGAGTGATCAAAAGGACCCATGAGGACATAGGCTCAGAACAAAAACACAGATGTTTGTAAAATGATCAGTACAGAACATTGGTTAAAAATGAAAATGTATGCTATTGTGACATCATTTCAAGCTATCACGGCTCTCAACAAAGCCACAATGAACTTGGCATTAGTTGAATAAAACACAGCATAAAGGGCAAATAAATATAGTGAGAACAGAAGATGGCTGACAAATAAAGAGACATTATTGTGGTGTATTCAATAAATCACTGCCTAGGAATGCAGACAAGCATCACAATAACGCTTAGAGTATAGATACATATCATCATAATATCATATGGTTTAGGAATAAAGAAAAACAGTATCTTACATGATCAGAATAGCAAAACATATTAGACATAGGCTATGGTGACATCATCACAACAGAATACAACATAGGAGAAGAGGCGTATACTATTGTAACAGACTAAGAATACATAGTTATATAGTAAACATAGTACATGGTTAACACGGTTGAAAAAATACATAATTCCATCAAGTTCAACCAAGGGATAGGTGGGAATCTAAATTGTAGAAAAGGGTGATGAGACCTCGACTTCTACACATTTTCATAAGCATTAAAGTTATTTAATTTTAAGAATTCATCTAAACCTTTTCTAAAACTGGCCAATGTTCCTGCAGCCATGTCCTAATGTAGAATATTCCACAGATTTACAGTTTTTACAGTAAAGAAGCCTTGTTGCCTCTACAGACTGAATTTTTTCTTCTCCAGGGGGTTTACTTTTCACTGTATTTTTTCGAGCTCCAGGGCACACTTTTAGTGTGAGCTGTGAATGTGTAGGCAGCAAGGGAGCAGAGCTGAACAGGGTCACCCCTTGACCAGTGTATTAAAAAGCAGGAAAGTGACATCATATGTGCCAGACCTTGAGAGAAAGAGCTACTGGATTCTACAGAAAGTTGAGCAGCCACATGAGAAAATGTGTAAGGCATTTGCCATAAAGGTAACAAATCTACATTTTGGCTACAGACTTCTCTGCATACGGGTGGGAGTAATAAGCTTTAGGTTCTCTGTGATATGAAAACGACAGAAGGGTTCTCTGTTCAGAGACTGTATTCCACTAAGAATACTGCAGAAATACCATATAGTGAGAGAGATCAGTTGCACCTCTTAGACTTGGAAAAGAGACATTGTATAGCCTGAGTAAAGAGAGATAAAGAGATCAGCATCTCATACAAAACTGCCTCAGTAAAGTACAGTGGACTTGCTGTATAAAATCTGAATTCATCATTATGTACACCAACACCTGCATTGCTGTCACATCATTCAGACACCATGCCTTGCATCTCAAAATTTATCTACACCAAGGACCACGTAACATCAGGCAGGATCCCTAAAACCAGGGTATACCTCGAAGGGAAGAAAAGTTGTGCTCTTCCTATCACTGCATGGCCTAGGGAGTGGCATAGTGAGGACTGCCACCAAGAGTACAACTTATCCCATATTCTGCACTCTCCCAGGCACGCTACAAAAGTAGCATAGAAATAAAGACAAGCATTATTATAAAATCATCACTATTGAGGACAATGAGAATAAAACATGGCCTCATGGACTGTTCATATCACTCTAATTTTATGCATTGGGGGTATTTGTCAGTAGTTTCCCTTACATATAATTCTGGTTTATGCCACTCTATAGTCATTTAGTGGCATACATGAGCAGTTGGCCAAGATGAATGTAAATTGAGTAGTATGTGCTTTTCATGGTGTCCGAAGGTATAGGAATACTCAGTCTGCTGTACTTTTTATATACAGTAAAATGGAAAGAGTGTCCTGTTTGCTTCTGCCAATGCAACAGGGGCCTGTAGCTATGTTTGGTGCATGGGGAGCTTTTCCCACGCATACACCAAACATGTTCACATGCTCATCATCATCATCATCAGGCTAGAAATTACTATCCTCATCCCTGACTTTTGGATCTATGTATTCTGAAACGCGTTGGGATGGAACGTTGGTCTTAGAAGACCTCCAAACTGAGTGTGACACCACATAGGACTAGTAACACTTAGTTTACTTTTACTTTAGAGAAACACTACTGGCTGGAACTTTAACTAGGTCTCTGAAGGAGAATCAGTACATGTGGACCCAGGGGCGGATTGGCCATAGACCTTACAGGGAAATTTCCCGGTGGGCCGATGCCCAGGGGGCCGCCTGGACCCTCTTCATGGCCAGCCAGTGGAAGTTTTTGGGGATGTATTTTGTGCTGCTGGGGCAGTATTTTGTGATGGACTGTGGTATTTGGCTCTGTTGGGGTGCTATAATGTGCCACAGTATAATATTGCTGGCCCTGCCTTCCATCAATTCGGACACAACCACAAAACAGGGTCACTTTTAGTATTTTTTCCAGGGCCACTTTAATTTCCCAGTCTGCCCCTGTGTGGACCTAACCTGGAACCTATCAGTTGGAAGAGGCACATTTTACCAACGGGAATACTGTCGGAGTAGTTATTGCAAATAATGTTATTGAGACCATAACATTCTCCTCTCGTAACTCTAGTTCTCCATTCTGGCTGTTCTGTTACCTGAGCCCTGGTGGAGCTACACATGTGCGTACATACACTGAAGCAATATACTCTGTGTAGTGAGAGGAACCTGGAGGAAGTTAGTGATGAGGGTAGAGATGTAGTCATAATAGGTGCTCCTCATAGTAGCTGTTATGGGATGGGCGATGTTGGTGTGATGAAATGATGTTAAATGAAGTGTCCCAGGGAGGTAGAGGAGGAAGCTGAGATAACAGATGAACTCATATACACATAGGTTCTGGTTCTCTTGGCAGCAGGATTCAACAATTAGTCTATGGTTCCTTCCCTGCTGCAAGACTTTCAGACTCTAGCAAACATTTTCTCACCATGTGTAATAGAAGAGTTTGCTACAAATTTCTAGTGCTCCTATTGCTAATACTTAAAGGAAACCTGTCATCACTTCGTAAGCCTATAAATCCACTCACTTTTCAATAAGTACTTTTTAATACATTAATAATGATATTAAAATCACTTCTGAGTGAATTATCAGTTCAGAGAAAAACCTAAAATAAATGTTCCCGCCATATATGTAAATGAACCTTAGATGTGTCCTGTCTCCTCCATGCTTCAGAGATGAGTCCAGCGTTCTCTGACTCTTGGAGTGCAGCCATGCCCACAAACGTACAAGACACACCCTCTGTAATTACTCATCTCCACCCCTTCTCTACCAACTCTCCCAGCTGCGCAGTACACTTTATACACTGTCTTCTACCTTTCCTACCCGCTTCTCCTATCCCTTTATGTCCGGTTCGTGTGTTTTCCCGCTCCAGCAGTGTCAAGGATGTCACTTTCTGCGCACCGAGCTTGCATAGCATAGAGAGGAGGGATCCATCTGCAGCCGTGTAAAATAGGGGATTGTGGAGCTTAATAGGAAAGGTAATTAGCAGCGCTTTGCCTCTATCTTTCCCTCCACCAGCCCACCCCCCTCGCAGCTGTGAATGTTCGGTGCCTCATAATTCATCCTGCAGTGGAGCGCCACCCCACGTGCGTAGGTTATTGGGGCGGCAGTCTGTCTCCCATATCTACATCCTCGTGTGCTGTTATTTTTATTGCCAAGTGTAATATCGGCACCTCAGAGGTCAGGGGTAGTGTTATCTACTCCCTTGTACCTCTGACATGTACTATAAATCACAGGTAATGGCTAAGTACTTTACTTGGTAAGCATCACCTTACCTGACACTCCAAGATCCCCTGGGTCGTAAGCTCGCGAGCGCTCTGCTATCAGTCTGAGAAATGTCTGCATGGAGGCTTCTGTGCGAGATGGAGGGGGAGCAGGGGCGGGCTGGGCCGGGGGGCAGGAGGGCAGATGCCCCCCGGGCCGGTGTATGTCAGGGCCGCTGCGGCTACTAAACTCAATTGTATCTGCATCCACTAGATGCAGATACAATTGTGCCTGCAGCAGCCAAGCGCCGGTGGAACAAGGGAACCTCTGGTTCCCTGCTCCCCTATTCCCGGTGGCCGGCGCACTGAGGTGACGTAGGCGGCGCGATGACGTCATAAGAGACCGGGTCTGCATCGTGGGACCGCGCCTGGACAGGTAAGTGTAAACTGCCCTCCCACTCTACATGCAGCCCTAAACCTAATACTGGCCCCTGCCTCCCTATTTCTGACCCCCAATACTGGCCCTGCCTTACCCCTAACCCTGGCCTCTGACCCTCAATACTGACCCTGCATTGACCCCAACCCTAATACAGGCCTGACCCCTAACCCTAGCACTGACCTCTGACCCCTACTTTGGTACTGACCTCTAACCTTGGACCCCTAACCCTGATACTGGCCCCTGACCCCCTAGTATTGACCCCTAATACAGGCCCTGTCTCACCTCCCTAATACTGGCCCTGTCCCATCCCTAACCCTAGTACTGACCCCTACCCTAGTACTGACCTCTAACCCTGGACCCCCTAACCCTAATACTAACCTCTAATACTGTCCCTAACCCTGACCGTTAACCCTAATATACTGTACTGACCCATAATACTTTCTCTAACTCTAATACTACACCATACTGACCCCTAACCCTACTACTGACCACTAACCCTAAGGCTACATTCACATGACCATATTTGTTTTGCGGTCCACAATTGTGGATCCACAAAGCACGGATACTGGCCATGTGCATTCCACATTTTGTGGAACACACATGCCCAGCCCTATGATAGAAATGCCTGTTCTCGTCTGCGATTGCGGTCAAGAATAGGGCATGCTCTATCTTTTTTGCAGGGCCGTGTAATGGAACTACGGATTTGTGGCCCCATTGAAGTGAATGGAAATATCATATTGTGAATGTACCCTAATGCTGCCTCTAACCCCAATACTGGCCCTAAGGGTGCATTCAGATGACCATATTTCTGGGTCTGCATCCGTTCCACAATTTTGTGGACTGGGTGCAGACCTATTCATTTCAATGGGGCCGCAAAAGATGCGGACACACACACCATGCACTGTCCATATCCGTAGTTCCGTTCCATGGCCCCACAAAAAATATAGAGCATGTGTCCTATTCTTGTCCGCAAAAATAGGCATTTCTATATAGGGCTGGCACTGTGCGTTCCGCAAAATGTGTTTTGCGGATCCACAATTTGGGGACTGCTTAACACTTTTGGTCATCTGAATGTAGCATTATGCTAATACTACGCCTAACCCTAATACTGACCTCTAACCCCAATACTGACCTCTAACCCCAATACTGACCCCTAACCCATATACTGACCCCTAACCCATATACTGACCCCTAACCCTAATACTGGCCCCTAACCCCAATACTGACCTCTAACTCTAATACTGGCCCTAATATACTAACACTAATGCTAATCCTATCCCTAAAACTGACCGGAACCTTAAAGGGGTTATCTGGGAATAAAGAAAATGAAAATACTTAAATATTACTTTATTCTAAATATATTCTAATATACCTTTCATTAGTTATAATGGAACGTTTAGTCTGGGGAACAATCATTAGTAGAAATAAAATGGCCACTGTTCTATTATAATACACACAGAATCTGTCCTAATCAGACAGGAGGGAAAGTTACTTTACAACACTGAACTACAGATCTGCGTCATCCTCCTCTCTGCTCTATATCTTATCAGCTGTATTCATGATCATAATCCCTGACACGCAGAGAGGAGGGTGAGGCAGCTCTTTATCTCAGTGTTGTGAAGTAACTTGTCCTCCTGTGTGATTAGGACAGGTTCTGTGTGTACTAATAGGACAGCGGCCATTTTGTTTCCCCTGATGATTGCTCCCTAGACAAAACAAGCCATTATTACTAATGAAAGATATTTGGGAAAATATTTAGAATAAAGTAATATTTATGTATTTTCATTTTCTTAATTCCTGGAGAACCCCTTTAACTACAACCTCCAATACCTTACACAGTGACCATAATATAAGACTGTCCACATACAGTACAGACCAAAAGTTTGGACACACCTTCTCATTCAAAGAGTTTTCTGTATTTTCATGACTATGAAAATTGTAGATTCACACTGAAGGCATCATAACTATGAATTAACACATGTGGAATTATATACTTAAAGGGGTTGGCCACTTTGTTAGCACTTATTAAAACTCTAAAGAAAGCAGGGAGACAATAAACTTCCTAATATATCTTCTACAGCAGATCTGCCTGGTTCCCATGCTATTGGCAGCCATGCCCCCTCTGTGCTGCTCTCATAGCTGCCAGGCTTGTCCATGCCTGCATGTGCACTAGTCCATGGAAGGAGTGTGCTGCTCCTGGGTCCTAAACACACCCTGTTTGTGTCAGAGAAGTTTCCTTCTGCTGTGACTGCAGTCCTGACTATACAGGGCTGAAGGGGCTTAGCAGAGAAACGTGTTAGAAGCTGAAATAAAGAAACTGCAAAAGGAAGAGAGACTGAGGAGAATCTGTGATGGACCTCACTGACTGCAGTGATGTAGCAGAGCCAGGAAGGTGCTGTGGACAACAAAGTGTGAGCAATCCTAGTGTCTGTCCTGTCTATGACCACTCTGCAATGTGATCTTATCACAGACATGTTTATTCCAGCCAGTCAACAGGTCAGGAGCTTTAACCCCTTCTGAGCTGTCAGTATGGCTGAGGTCAGTGATATCAGCAGTCACTGATGTCATCTGTAAATATGTGCCCTCTCTTTCCTGCACACTGTATATAGTGATACATGATGCCCACAATACAGTGATATGTGATCACCACTTTATACTGTATATAGTGATGTGTGACCCCCTGTATACAGTAATAGTTGACACCACCACCACCATACACTGTATATACTGATGTGTGACCCCCCACCACTGCATACAGAGATCTGTGAACCCCTGTACAGTGACCCCCTTTATACTGTATATACAGATGTGTGACCCCCTGTACATTATATATAATGATGTGTGACCCCCTGTACACTGTATATAGTGATGTGTGACCCCCTGTATATTATATATAGTGCCGCGTGACTCCCTGTACATTATATATAGTGATGTGTGACCCCCTGTACATTATATATAGGGATGTGTGAACTCCTGTACATTATATATAGTGATGTGTGACCCCCTGTACATTATATATAGTGATGTGTGACCCCCTGTACTTTATATATAGTGATTTGTGACCCCCTTGTACGTTATATATAGCTATTTGACTACAGTCATTTTCCCTTTTTTCCCAGATGAAGGGTAGTCATATATTCATAGATGATTGATGGGCTGTCAGCTGGGAGCAGGTCGTATGATGATAGACAGGAGGCTCCTCTGTATGTCAGCAGATCGATTTGTGCAGTCCGTGCACCTAAACAGAAATCTATGACAGCTCAGAGCTGCCATAAATTTCTGGCTTCATTTGAGTCAGAAAACTGGTGAAAATGAACATAAATTTGTTGGGGTGACTGGTCACGCCCTGTCTCTGCCAGTTAAAAATTTGCAAACACGTAATAGTTTGCAACTTTTTAACGCCACTTTTTAGGAACAAGGGAATTGATAACCCCCCCCCCCATTCTGTTTTTGGCTTACATCCAGTGGCACAACTAGAAATGACTGGGCCCCACAGCAAATTTATGAAAAGGGTAACCCCCCCCCCCCTCCTTTACTGTTGGGACTGGGGCGTTCTTTCTATTGCTATGTTTGTACAACAGTTATTCACTGATAACTGGGTAATTGATATTATCTAAGGGGCTCTTGTCTCTATGGGAACACAGGAGGGTGGGGAGGTCATGTGACTGCTCCTCTAGACATGCTTGCTGCAGTGCATGCTGGGATTGTTACTTTCCCTTTGCAGCTGCTCCTCCCACACAGCCTGTCTGAGGGAGCTCCTTCAGGGAAGTGTGTCATGGTGTACAGGTTAGATGAATGACGTACAGCCAGTACATGTCACCTGAGAAATACTTCATAGTGTTGGCTATTGTCTGGGGGAACTTTGGATTTTTGATACTTAGGGTGGCCAACCCCTTTAACAAAAAAGTGTGAAACAATTGAAAATATGTCTTATATTCTAGGTTCTTCAAAGTAGCCACCTTTTGCTTTGATTACTGCTTTGCACATTCTTGGCATTCACTTGATGAGCTTCAAGAGGCTGTCCTATTAGTACACACAGAACCTGTCCTAATCACACAGGAGGACAAGTTACTTCACAACACTGAGATAAAGAGCTGCCTCACCCTTCTCTCTGCTCTGCGTGTCAGGGATTATGATCATGAATACAGCTGATAAGATATAGAGCAGAGAGGAGGATGACGCAGATCTTTAGAGAGATAGTCACCTGAAATGGTTTTTACTTCATAGGTGTGCCCTGTCAGGTTTAATAAGTGGGATTTCTTGCCTTATAAATGGGGTTGGGACCATGAGTTGTGTTGGGCAGAAGTCAGTTGGATACACAGCTGATAGTCCTACTGAATAGACTGTTAGAATTTGTATTATGGTAAGAAAAAAGCAGCTAAGTAAAGAAAAACGAGTGGCCATCATTACTTTAAGAAATGAAGGTCAGTCAGTCCGAAAAATTGGGAAAACTTTGAAAATGTCCCCAAGTTCAGTCGCAAAAACCATCAAGCTCTACAAAGAAACTGGCTGACATGAGGACCGCCCCAGGAAAGGAAGACCAAGAGTCACCTCTGCTGCGGAGGATAAGTTCATCCGAGTCACCAGCCTCAGAAATCGCAGGTTAACAGAAGCTCAGATTAGAGACCAGGTCAATGCCACACAGAGTTCTAGCAGTAGACACATCTCTACAACAACTGTTAAGAGGAGACTGTGTGCAGCAGGCCTTCATGGTAAAATAGCTGCTAGGAAACCACTGCTAAGGACAGGCAACAAGCAGAAGAGACTTGTTTGGGCTAAAGAACACAAGGAATGGACATTAGACTAGTGGAAATCTGTGCTTTGGTCTGATGAGTCCAAATTTGAGATCTTCCAACCACCGTGTCTTTGTGCGACACAGAAAATGTGAATGGATGGACTCTACATGCCTGGTTCCCACCGTGAAGAATGAAGGAGGAGGTGTGATGGTGTGGGGGTGCTTTGCTGGTGACACTGTTGGGGATTTATTCAAAATTGAAGGCATACTGAACCAGCATGGCTACCACAGCATCTTGCAGCCGCATGCTATTCCATCCAGTTTGCGTTTAGTTGGACCATCATTTATTTATCAACAGGACAATGACCCCAAACACACCTCCAGGCTGTATAAGGGCTATTTGACCAAAAGGAGAGTGATGGGGTGCTATGCCAGATGACCTGGCCTCCACAGTCACCAGACCTGAACCCAATCGAGATGGTTTGGGGAGAGCTGGACCGCAGAGTGAAAGCAAAAGGGCCAACAAGTGCTAAGCATGTCTGGGAACTCCTTCAAGATTGTTGGAATACCATTTCAGGTGACTACCTCTTGAAGCTCATCAAGAGAATGCCAAGAGTGTGCAAAGCAGTAATCAAAGCAAAAGGTGGCTACTTTGAAGAACCTAGAATATAAGACATATTTTCAGTTGTTCACACTTTTTTGTTAAGTATATAATTCCACATGTGTAAATTCATAGTTTTGATGCCTTCAGTGTGAATCTACAATTTTCATAGTCATGAAAATACAGAAAACTCTTTGAATGAGAAGGTGTGTCCAAAGTTTTGGTCTGTACTGTATATCTGTACACACTGCATCTTTTATACCTCACACCTGACACATAGTCTACACACAGAGTACTGATACGTCAGGTACAAGGTATAATAAATGCAGTGGGTAAACGTATATAGTATACACAGCAGTGTTCTGATATGTGAGGTATGAGGTATAATAGATGCAGTGTGTATAGATATATAGTATATACAACAGTGTACTGATATGTGAGGTACGAGGTATACTATATATCTGTACACTGCATCTATTATATCTTGTACCTCACATATCAGTACACTGCTGTACATACTATATATCTGTACACACTACATCTAATATACGTTGTACCTCACATATCAGTACACTGCTGTATATACTATATACGTTTACCCACTGCATTTATTATACTTCGTACCTCACTTATCAGTACACTGCTGTATAATATATATATATATATGTACACACTGCATCTATTATACATCACACCTCCCATGTCAGTACAAAGCTGTATATACTATATATATCTGTACACACCACATCTATTATACCTCGTACCTCACATATCAGTACACTGCTGTATATACTATATATATCTGTACACACTACATCTAATATACATTGTATCTCACATATCAGTACACTGCTGTATATACTATATATCTGTATATACTGCATGTATTATAAAAGTATAATAGATGCAGTATGTACAGATATATATAGTATATACAGCAGTGTACTGATATGTGAGGTACAAAGTATAATAGATGCAGTGTGTACAGCTATATAGTATATACAGCAGTGTACTGATATGTGAGGCATGAGGTATAATAGATGCAGTGTGTACAGGTATATAGTATATACAGCAGTGTACTGATATGTGAGGTACGAGGTATAATAGATGCAGTGTGTACAGATATATATAGTATATACAGCAGTGTACTGATACGTGAGGTATGAGGTATAATAGATGTAGTGTGTACAGATATATAGTATATACAGCAGTGTACTGATATGTGAGGTATAATAGATGCAATGTGTACAGATATATAGTATATACAGCAGTGTACTGATATGTGAGATATAATAGATGCAATGTGTACAGATATATATATATATATATATATAGTATATACAGGAGTGTACTGATATGTGAGGTATGAGGTATAATAGATGCAGTGTGTACAGATATATAGTATATACACTGCTGTATATACTATATATACCCACTGCATCTAGGTTGTCATGTGACCATCAGCCAGTGACGTCTCACCCACTGTATTCTAGTATTATAATACTCGGTAAAAGCTAGATGTGTACGCTGTATTCAGGGGGCACTCAGAAGAGGCACTATACATAAAGGGGGCACACTGAAGGGGTACTATACACAAATGGGCACATATAAGAGACACAATACATAAAGGGGGTACATATAAGAGGCACTTTTTATAAGGGGCGCCAAGCATGTGGCACTAGCATTAGGGGCACTTTGTGTGGCACTATAAACAGAGGGCACAGAGCATGTGGCACTATACACAGAGGGCATATTGCACTGTATACAGAGGGCACAGTGTATATGGCACTATATACATAGGGCTCAGAGTATGTGGCACTATATACATAGGGCTCAGAGTATGTGGCACTATATACATAGGGCTCAGAGTATGTGGCACTATATACATAGGGCTCAGAGTATGTGGCACTATATACATAGGGCTCAGAGTATGTGGCACTATATACATAGGGCTCAGAGTATGTGGCACTATATACATAGGGCTCAGAGTATGTGGCACTATATACATAGGGCTATATACATAAGCCTCTGCCTAACAGTGTATTATGATAAATAAAAAAGCCCTGCGGGATCCAGCGCAGGGCAAAGGAAAGCATCTGAGCATGAAATGCTCTGATGCTTACCTTAGTGGGGCTACCTGGATAGAAATTCTGGGTATATCCGGGTTCAGCTATGAACCTGGACAGCCCCTTTAAGGCATCATGTTCATATGTGCCTGCATCCTACCTGGCTCGCCAAATGTTAAAGGGGTATATTAATTGATACTATTTTGTAGAATATTATCAATTAATATTCATAAATAGGTGTAACCAGCTCTCGCTAGCTCCACCTATTTATTTATTTATTTGCACGCTGTAAACTACCTTGTGCTATTGTGGCTACAAAGACAATGTAAACGGTACTTTAAATAATAAAAGGATTTATTTCAAAATACACGGTCTACAGTCTACTTATTTATACTATATCCATATATATTTGTGTTAACATCTTATAAATATATATGTATATAGTCGCACAATAATACAATATTAAAAAGCTAACTACACTGCACACTTCCCACAAGTAATTCCACCCGCAAACTATCTAAAACACACTAACACATACACACTTAGATTGCAACCCTCCCAAGCCTGTCTATATAACTGTCCCTGGGAAACAAAGGGTTAATGAAGGGGTCAGGGGAATCAGGGGTTAAATATAAGCAGCAGGGGTTCAGGGGTTAATATATATATTGCAGGGGTTCAGGGGTTATTGCAGGGGTTACAGCAGGACAGCAGGGGTTCAGGGGTTATTGCAGGGGTTACAGCAGGACAGCAGGGGTTAAATATGTATATTGCAGGGGTTACAGGGAATATGGAATGCAGGGGTTAATATTTAAAGCAGGGGTATCATTGGTGGTTCAGGGGGGGTACTTAGCCAGTCCTAGGGGGGCCTGCTTGTTTCCAAGGGGGTTGCTCATCTCCAGGGGTTGCTCGTCGTCCAGGGGATGATTCTTCTTGGGAGGCACGGCTCAACTGAAGAGCGCAGGGTGATCAGGGTTTTTAAACCTGATCGCCCACGCTCCTGTGCTCCCGCGCAGCCGGTGTGCGCGCTTGCGCGCACGCGCCGGCAGCAATGTGCACCTGGGCCGGCGCGCTGAAATGACGTCAGCGCGCCAGGCCCGAGCACACAGGAATTCACAGGCGGCGGATCTCTTTGATCCTCCTGCCTGTGAATTTCCCTCCTATCTCCGGCACCGATCACAGTGCCGGAGGAAAGAGGAGAGCAGAGACAGGGAAACCTTTTGTTTCCCTGTCCTGTTAATTGCCCCCAGCAGCGCTGAGGATAATTAACAGAAGGGACAGAAGATCCTATCGATCTTCTGTCCCTTTGAAGTACCTGAGACTGGACCAGTCATCAGGTCTCAATCTGTCCCCAGCAGATGTGCTGTTGTCCATCTGCTGGGGGCTACGGGGGGGGCACTCAGAGGCTAATACATGTATCTAGATACATGTACATAACTGGGGATCATGTACATGCATCTATACACATCTAGGGATTCAGAGGGGGCCTAATACACATGTATATATATGAAGGGGGCATAAAAGGGGACATATATAGACTGTGGGGCCATATAAGGCCCATACATATGCATATGGGGCCATAGACCCCCAATGTGGGGTCACTCTGCCCATTCTGGGCCTTGAAGGCCCATATATATATATATATATATATATATATATATATATATATATATATACACATGTATATGCATGCCTAATTAAAGGGGCATGCATGCATATACATATATATACATATTATACATGGCCAACACTTCCTTCTACATGTATTAATGTATGCAAATGAGCCTCTAGGAGTAAAAGAGTTGCCATTGCAGAGAGCTGAGCCAGTTGCTCCTAGAGGCTCATTTGCATATATTAAAACATCCTTTTTTTCCACATTGCGGGCAAATATGAACATGGGACCAACACAGATGTCTTCAGCTGCCAAGTGCACATGGAACAGGTCAGCCAGTTTCATTTAAGCAATAGGGGTGTTGCAGTTATATAAAGAGACTCTTCTATATCTGAAACTGTGGTTCTTTAAATACAGTATGCATGATGAATAGCTGATCAACTTCAGATGATTGACTTACAACTTTGTTGTAGTAATGTACAGAGTTCCCGATCCATACAGTATTAGAATGTATTGGCTCAGAATAAGCCAAAGTAATAACTTTATGGAGCGGGAACTACGTACAGTATTACAACGGATTTGTATGTGAATTGGCTTTGGATGAAGCATGAAGTCTAGCCATGCCAATTTAAGTGTATATACTGTAGGTGCAGCCTCTGTCTATTCCTAATGCCTGGTTGCTACTGCAATAGGATCTATTTTATACCTAAAAAAAATTTATTTCTCAATAAAGTGGACAAATATCAACATGTGACCAAAAAAGATGCATTAATGTCCCTTTCAAATCTGAACTGCATAAACTATATATTTTTTTCTATCATTTTTCTAAAACAGTCCAGTACTTTGGATATAGCACAGGAACAAGTCCCTGGACCATCCAATGCGTTATTTAATGTAACAACCAGAGAACATGGAAATCAAACAACCCTTTATAAGAAGAACGAAGTAAGTTTTTATGCACGGATAACATATAAATCTTTTTTAATTTTAATAGTTATGTAAAGATCCAATTTTTTTTTTTAATCTTTCTACAGATCAAAAAATTACTAAAAAAAACTTTGTGAAAAGTATTGTGGTGGAGTGCAAGATTCCCCTTGTTTTCCACAGAACCCACTAGCAAGCGACAATATACATTATATTGAATTTGAAAATCCGGCCATTGAAGGCCATATAGGTATCGTCGATTGGTGCAAGTGCCATGAATGTATGCCTATGTATACTAATCTAGAATTCATATGCTGTCAGAAAGTAGAAAACGCTGTAAAATATATGGCTATCCTTACTTGTATCAGTCAGCATGATTTTTTTTTCTATTTTCTGTAATCGCGTAGAAACAGTAAGCATTACTCAACAAATAATTGGTGACGTTAGAAGACCGCCTCCAAGGAAAGAAAAAAACAGGTTTCAAGTTTTTTTAAAATATTTTAAAAATACATACACTTAAAGGGAACCCGTCATCAACTTTATGCTGCCCATACTAATGGCAGAATAAAGTAGGGACAGGTTAGTTGATTTCAGAGGTCACACAGGTATGTCTGGGATGTGACATGTAATACAGACACACAGTACACACAGGTATGTCTGGGATGTGTCTGCAATCTTCTGTGGGGCAGTGCTGTTAGTTATATTGGTAGAAAAACAGGTGAAAGACTCCCTTTAAGATTCCTAATCACTTTAATTACAACACTGTGCGACCATTAAAACAAGTTTTAAAATGCATTGAGCAGACTCATGAACTCATGTGCAAAAATGGTATCCTCCAAAAATTACTTCCACTGAAACTCATCAGAAGACAATGTGTGTTTTTGCAGATGTCCTCTGTGTCGGTCCCATATTCTTATGTGCTAGCATCACTTTGAAATATGTTTTTTTACAGCGTTCACAAGAAGGTTTTTTGTGATACATGGGCATCAACAATAATCATACAGGCTCGAAGCGATGTTATATTATCCTGCAACATCTGTCAGCAGTTTTGACCCTATGACACTGGCTGACCTGTTACTTGTGCACTTGGCAGCTGAAGATATCTGTATTGGTCATGTTCATTTTTGCCTGCATTGCTGAGAAAAATGTTTTAATGCATGCAAATGAGCTTCTAGGAGCAACGGGGGCGTTACCATTACACCTATAGGCTCTGCTCTCTCTGCACCCTCTCCACCTTGATAGGACGAAGTTGATGATGTTTTCCCTGCCTAGTCCTGTCAGTGCAGAGCTGAACCTTTTTGTGTAACAGCAAGGCCACCCCATTTGTCCTGGAGGCTCATTGGCATAGATTAAAACCCCTTTTTTTCTCAATGTGTCAACATATGAACATGGGACAAACACACATGCCTTAAGCTGTCAAGCGCACATGTATCAGGTTGGCTAGTTTTATAGTTACAAATCTGCTGACAGATGCCCTTTAAGGAAACGATGGAAAAAAAAATTTAAAAGCATGTTCGAGGGAATCAAAGTGCAGTGGATGCATTGCTGTTATGATTAGAGAAGTACCTTCATTTGAGAGTTCAGCACTTTATGCACTTTGACAGGGCATAGGCATAGAGAGCGTGATCTAAACTGGAGCAGTCAACCTGCAGAAGACGTTGAGCCTCTAGTTGAATCAGCATCATCATTGCGGACCATAGCGACTCTTTTGCACATCTAAGAACATGGGACCACCCTGGATGCTTTGTATGTAATAAAAAAAGAACCATAACTAACCGTGATTTCCCTTATTGTTTCTAATTTATCAATGCTGAAAATCAAGGCTTCTGAGGAAAACAGCATATCGCGCATTTACTGCCTGGGTTCATGGCTACCTTGGCCTCGGAAATCGTCGTCCTATTCCCTCATGCGCTGTCAAGAAAGTCAGAGAAGAATTTCCAGATCCAGATAGCTAATACATGGGTTATATCTCATCTAGCGACTCTCCTGCCGAATTTATGGCCTTTGAGTAAAAAAGTTAATTATTCTTTGTTCTACTGAAACATTTTTTTGTTTTGTTATTGAAGTTTAAAGGGAACCTGTCATCAACTTTATGCTGACCTCACTGAGGCGCATAAATATGAAGACATCTGATTCACATTTACTCATGGCAAAGTAATGCTTCTAAACAGCTCAACATGCAATAGGCTAAAAAAGTCAATCTCTTGAGAAGCTGGTATCATAATCTCCGCTTCCCGCCATCTGCTTTGTGCAGCTCTTCTAGAGAAAGGGAAAAGTAAAACTTTAAATTAGAGATGAGCGAGTAGTGAAATATTCGAAAGTTCGAAATTCGATTGAAAGACCGCGAAATTCGACTATTCGACCGAATATCGAATCCCATTAAAGTCTATGGGGAAAAAATGCTCGCCACTTGGAAATCTCAATTCGACCACTTGGAGGTCACCAAGTCCACCCTGAAACCTCAGAAAAGGATGCCAACACTGCTGAATGCAACTGGGACAGCAGGGGAAGCATGTCTGGGTGCATATAACGCGCCCAAGTCGCACTATTACGCCACTATCACAGCCTCTCAACAATACACTCCAAAGACAATCTAACTCTCTGTAAAGTGAGACCATACAAGGAAACCTCTTTCCTCAACATTGCCATGGACCCCAAGCCAAACTAGACAAAAAAGAAGATAAAATTCTGCACCCCTTAAAATCACGTTGCCTATGACAACCACAGATGGCATAGGCAAGGGGGAAAGCAAATAGACCCCACCCCTAATTGTCATTGTGTGTGTGTGTGTGAGATGTGGTCAGACATGTCTTCTTTAAAATGTAAAAACAACTCAAACACATGCAGAAGCCTTAAAATGCCCAAATTGTTGGCGCTTGAGATGTCAGTGACCCGACCTGGCCCAGTGTCATGTCTAGCAGGTAAAGCAGTGGGGATGTTGAGGGATGCGTAGGACCGCAAAAGGCAGGAAGAGGCCGTGGGCTGGCCAGAGGCTCATGGAAAATTTTGTGGAGGCCCAAGAGGTGAGACGTCTTAAAAATTGTGTGGAGGCTAAAGAGGTGAGACCTCTTAAACATTTTGTGGAGCCCAAGAGGTGAGACCTCTTAAAATTATGTGGAGGCCCAAGAGGTGAGACCTCGTTAAAATTTTGTGGAGGCCCAAGAGGTGAGACCTCTTAAAAATTATGTGGAGGCCCAAGAGGTGAGACCTCTTAAAAATTTTGTGGAGGCCCA
The DNA here is from genome assembly GCA_900303285.1 of Rhinella marina. Taxonomy (NCBI): domain Eukaryota; kingdom Metazoa; phylum Chordata; class Amphibia; order Anura; family Bufonidae; genus Rhinella; species Rhinella marina. The sequence goes on from ONZH01028953.1 coordinate 24,917, forward strand.
AGAGGTGAGACCTGTTAAAAATTATGTGGAGGCCCAAGAGGTGAGACCTCTTAAAATTTTTGTGGAGGCCCAAGAGGTGAGACCTCTTTAAAAATTATGTGGAGGCCCAAGAGGTGAGACCTCTTTAAACATTTTTGTGGAGGCCCAAGAGGTGAGACCTCTTAAAAAATTATGTGGAGGCCCAAGAGGTGAGACCTGTTTAAAAATTATGTGGAGGCCCAAGAGGTGAGACGTCTTAAAAATTATGTGGAGGCCCAAGAGGTGAGACCTGTTAAAAATTATGTGGAGGCCCAAGAGGTGAGACCTGTTAAAAATTTTGTGGAGGCCCAAGAGGTGAGACCTGTTAAACATTTTGTGGAGGCCCAAGAGGTGAGACCTGTTTTAAAATTTTGTGGAGGCCCAAGAGGTGAGACCTCTTAAAAATTATGTGGAGGCCCAAGAGGTGAGACCTTTTTAAACATTTTGTGGAGGCCCAAGAGGTGAGACCTCTTAAAAATTATGTGGAGGCCCAAGAGGTGAGACCTCTTAAAAATTTTGTGGAGGCCCAAGAGGTGAGACCTCTTAAAAATTATGTGGAGGCCCAAGAGGTGAGACCTGTTAAAAATTATGTGGAGGCCCAAGAGGTGAGACCTCTTAAACATTTTGTGGAGGCCCAAAGAGGTGAGACCTCTTAAAAATTGTGGAGGCCCAAGAGGTGAGACCTCTTAAACATTTTGTGGAGGCCCAAGAGGTGAGACCTCTTAAAAATTATGTGGAGGCCCAAGAGGTGAGACCGTTCTTAAAAATTATGTGGAGGCCCAAGAGGTGAGACCGTTAAAAATTATGTGGAGGCCCAAGAGGTGAGACGTGTTAAAATTATTGTGGAGGCCCAAGAGGTGAGACCTGTTAAAAATTTGTGGAGGCCCAAGAGGTGAGACCTGTTAAAATTTTGTGGAGGCCCAAGAGGTGAGACCTGTTAAACATTTTGTGGAGGCCCAAGAGGTGAGACCTCTTAAAAATTTTGTGGAGGCCCAAGAGGTGAGACCTGTTAAACATTTTTGTGGAGGCCCAAGAGGTGAGACCTGTTAAACATTTTGTGGAGGCCCAAGAGGTGAGACCTCTTAAAAATTATTGTGGAGGCCCAAGAGGTGAGACCTCTTAAACATTTTGTGGAGGCCAAGAGGTGAGACCTTTAAAAATTATGTGGAGGCCCAAGAGGTGAGACCTGTTAAAAATTATGTGGAGGCCCAAGAGGTGAGACCTTAAAAAAAATTTATGTGGAGGCCCAAGAGGTGAGACCTGTTAAAAAATTTTGTGGAGGCCCAAGAGGTGAGACCTGTTAAAATTTTTTGTGGAGGCCCAAGAGGTGAGACCTTTAAACATTTTGTGGAGGCCCAAGAGGTGAGACCTGTTTAAAAATTTTGTGGAGGCCCAAGAGGTGAGACCTGTTAAAAATTTTGTGGAGGCCCAAGAGGTGAGACCTGTTAAACATTTTGTGGAGGCCCAAGAGGTGAGACCTCTTAAAAATTTTGGAGGCCCAAGAGGTGAGACCTCTTAAAAATTATGTGGAGGCCCAAGAGGTGAGACCTCTTTTAAACATTTTGTGGAGGCCCAAGAGGTGAGACCTCTTAAAAATTATTTGTGGAGGCCCAAGAGGTGAGACCTCTTAAACATTTTGTGGAGGCCCAAGAGGTGAGACCTCTTAAAAATTATGTGGGAGGCCCAAGAGGTGAGACCTCTTAAACATTTTGTGGAGGCCCAAGAGGTGAGACCTGTTTAAAAATTATGTGGAGGCCCAAGAGGGTGAGACCTGTTAAAAATTATGTGGAGGCCCAAGAGGTGAGACCTGTTAAAAATTATTGTGGAGGCCCAAGAGGTGAGACCTCTTAAAATTATGTGGAGGCCCAAGAGGTGAGACCTCTTAAAAATTATGTGGAGGCCCAAGAGGTGAGACCTCTTTAAAAATTTTGTGAGGCCCAAGAGGTGAGACCTCTTAAAAATTATGTGGAGGCCCAAGAGGTGAGACCTGTTAAACATTTTGTGGAGGCCCAAGAGGTGAGACCTGTTAAAATTATGTGGAGGCCCAAGAGTGAGACCTGTTAAAAATTATGTGGAGGCCCAAGAGGTGAGACCTTTTAAAATTTTTGTGGAGGCCCAAGAGGTGAGACCTCTTAAATTTTGTGGAGGCCCAAGAGGTGAGACCTGTTAAAATTTTGTGGAGGCCCAAGAGGTGAGACCTCTTAAAAATTATTGTGGAGGCCAAGAGGTGAGACCTCTTAAAAATTTGTGTGGAGGCCCAAGAGGTGAGACCTCTTAAAAATTATGTGGAGGCCCAAGAGGTGAGACCTCTTAAACATTTTGTGGAGGCCCAAGAGGTGAGACCTCTTAAAAATTATGTGGAGGCCCAAGAGGTGAGACCTCTTAAAATTTGTTTGGAGGCCCAAGAGGTGAGACCTCTTAAAAATTATGTGGAGGGAGGCCCAAGAGGTGAGACCTCTTAAAAATTATGTGGAGGCCCAAGAGGTGAGACCTGTTAAAAATTATGTGGAGGCCCAAGAGGTGAGACCTGTTAAACATTTTGTGGAGGCCAAGAGGTGAGACCTGTTAAACATTTTGTGGAGGCCCAAGAGGTGAGACCTGTTAAACATTTTGTTGGAGGCCCAAAGAGGTGAGACCTGTTAAACATTTTGTGGAGGCCCAAGAGGTGAGACCTCTTTAAAAAATTATGTGGAGGCCCAAGAGTGACCTCTTAAACAATTTGTGGAGGCCCAAAGATGTGAGCCATAAATATATAATTTTTCTTATTTACGGAGCATTCTACGGCGGTTAAGGAGAGGAGGAGGTGGAGGAGGAAATGGCACTTCATACAGAATGGCACTTCACTTTTTGGCTGCCTTTCCACTGTTGGGAGAAGCAAAGTCCGGGTCAATCCACTTGGCTGTTCATTTTGATTAGCGTCAGCACCTGTCGGCACTGTCGGTTGACAGGCGGCTGCGCTTATCAGTTATAATGCCCCGGCTGCGCTGAACACCCTTTCTGATAGCACGCTGGCGGCAGGGCAGGCAAGCACCTCCAAGGCGTACAGGGACAGTTCCAGCCACGTGTCCAACTTGGAGACCCAGTAAGTGTAGGACGCCGAGGGATCGGGGAGGACAGGGTTACGGTCTGCCAGGTACTCCCGCAACATCCGCCGATACTTGTCCTCCTGCTGATAGCGGGCCCCGCAGTGATGGAAGTTGCACGAGGGGGTGCCATGAACGTGTCCCACACCTTGGAGAGTGTTCCCCTGGTGGCTGTGGGCCTGATAGATGTTGTGGGACTCTGGGAGACCCTCTCCTCTCTGCCGCCAGCGATGGTGGGTGGGAAAATCTCCATCATGTTCTGCACGAGTTCCCTCTGGTATTCCAGCAATCGATTTGTCCTCTCCTCTACCGGAATAAAAGAGGAGACGTTATCTTTATACCGGGGGTCCAGGAGTGCGAAGACCCAGTACAGTTTGTTCTCCACTATCCCGGACAACACGTGTGTCCCGGGAAAAGCAGCCCAGCATGAAGTCAGCCATGTGTGCCAGACTCTGAATAGGCATGACGTCACTGCCCCCACCAGAAGGATCACTTGCCATTTCCTCTTCCTCTTCCGCCTCCTCTCCGCCCCATCCGCGCTGAACCAATGGGACGCACACAGCCTGACTGCTACCCTCGCCGCCAGCATCCTCCTCCTCTTCCACAGCCACCTCACGTCGTCCTCCTCATCCTCATCCTCCTGCAACTGCCACCGGTGAAGCAGACAAAAGTGTGGTCTGACTGTGTAGCTCCGTTGCGTCTCCTCCTACCCCCGTCTCCTCTGCGTGCAATGCGTTCTCCCCTTATTGCGATGAGGGATTCTTTAAGGACGCATAGGAGCGGGATGGTTACGCTCACTATAGCGTCCTCGCTGCTGACCTTCTTGGTGGACTCCTCAAAGATACGCAGTACATCGCATATGTCTGCCATCCATGGCCACTCGTGGTTGGCAAACTGAGGGAGCTGAGTTGGAGGCACGCGTGGATTCATAATCTGGTACTCCATCAATGCTCTCTGCTGCTCACACACCCTGGCCAACATGGAATAGGTGGAATTCCAGCGAGTCGGCAGGTCGCACAACAGCCGATGTTCAGGCAAATGGAGGCGTTGCTGGAGTTTTTTTTAAGCTAGCAGCAGCTACAGTTGACTTCCGAAAGTGAGCGCACAAGCGCCGCACTTTCACCAGTAGCTCTGCCAGGTTGGGGTAAGTCTTTAGAAATTTTTGGACTACCAGATTAAAACGTGGGCCAGGCATGGTACGTGATTGAGTTCGGCAAGCTCCAGAGCCGCCACCAGGTTACGGCCGTTATCGCACACGACCATGCCTGGTCCTAGCTGCAGCGGCGACAGCCACATCTCCGTCTGCTGCAATATGGCGTCCCTCACCTCTGGGGCGCTGTGCTTCCTGTCGCCCAAGCTGATGAGCTTAAGCACCGCCTGCTGACGTCTCCCCGCGCCAGTGCTGCAACGCTTCCAGCTAGCGGCTGAGGGCGATGTTAAGGCAGAGGAGGAGAGGAGGAAGAGGAGGGGGGTGTATCAGAACCCATGGCTGGCAATCTTGGGCGGGGGTGGTAGGTAGGCCGTCTCTGTTTGGACCCCGTCCCCGCTTCCACAACATTCACCCAGTGTGCCGTCAAAGAAATGTATCGTCCCTGGGCCGCAAGCGCTTGTCCACGAGTCGGTGGTCAAGTGGACCTTTGCGCTGACTGCGTACCTCAGGGCCCGCCTGATGTTACGCGACACGTGCTGGTGCAGGGCGGGGACGGCACTCCGGGAAAAGTAGTGGCGGCTGGGGACGGAATAGCGAGGTGCGGCAGCCGCCATCAGGTCGCGGAAGGCCTGCGTCTCCACAAGCCTAAACGGCAACATCTCCAGGGCCAGCAGTTTGGAGATGTGGCAGTTTAAAGGCTTGGGCTTGGGGGTGATTCGAGGCGTACTTCCGCCTGCGGTCGAACGCCTGCGAGATGGACAGTTGTTGGGACGAGGAGTGTGAAGGTGCAGGCGAAGAGGCGGGGGAAGGGGAGGCTGAAGAGAAGGCCCCAAAGTAGCGAGGCAGAGGCAGATGTGGAGGTGTCCTGGCTGGAGGTCTGGACCGCAGTGGCAGCACACAACAAAGGGGAAGAGGCAGTGGCAGCAAGACCGGGCGCAGGTTGTATTGCGTTTGCTCTCTCCCACTCAGCCCAGTGCTTGAATTCCAAGTGACGCCGCATGCCTGAGGTGGTCATATTGCTCTTCTCAGAGCCCTACTCAGTTTTGAGTGGCAGAGTGTGCAAACCGCGCTCAGTTTGTCATCCGCACAAACATTAAAATATCTCCACACCACAGAAGTACGAGGCCTCGATGGGGGAGCTTCGCGCGACTGGCCGCTGGCGGGAACAGCTTCGGCCCTGCTGGCTGTGGCCTCACTTCTCTGTCTGAACTGTCCTCTGCCTGTGGACATCCCTCTGCCTGTGGACATCCCTCTGCCTGTGGACATCCCTCTGCCTCCCTCTGCCTCTTGCTGCCTTTTTCGGTGCTGCGCAGACCACCACCTCTCCACTGCTTTCCTCGCTGGACATCACCCCTGGCCAAGTGGGGTCGGTCATTTCGTCATCCACCACCTCCTCTTCACTTCCTCACTCTGCTCCTCCTCCTGCCCACTGGACATTCCAACAGCCTCCCTTGATGGCAACTGCGTCTCATCATCATCATCGCTCATGATAACAGATGCTGGCTCAGGGTCCACATCAGCAGGAGATGGCGAAAACTCAAGTGTTTGGGCATCACTACAAACAAATTCCTCTGCTAGCTCCTGGGATTCTTCCGGGCACATCTGAAAAAGGACCCGAAAAGAGCTCCTGGGAGGGGTCAATGGTGGGATGACTCTGTTGGCCAGGTGTGGAGGAAGGAGGGTCAGAGTGAGACTGTGTGGATGACTGGCTGGTGGACAACTGTGTGGAAGCGCTATCGGCTATCCATTGCACCACCTGTTCAACCTGCTCAGGCCTCAACAGCGGTGTAACCCGCCCCCTGCTTAACTGTCCCATAACACCAGGGATTCTGGATGAAATTACTTTGCAAAGAGAACGCACAGTACAGTTGCCAATTATAAGGCCTATATATTGTATATTTCAAGGTACACAGCCGTGTACTAAGTGATCAGACGGTGTGTATAACACCCAGGTCCGAAATTACTTTGCAAGAGAACGCACAGTACAGTTGCCATTAAAGGCCTATATATTGTATATTTCAAGGTACACAGCCGTGTACTAAGTGATCAGACGGTGTGTATGAACACCAGGTATGAGAAATTACTTTGCAAGAGAACGCACAGTACAGTTGCCAATTAAAAGGCCTATATATTGTATATTTCAAGGTACACAGCCGTGTACTAAGTGATCAGACGGTGTGTATTAACACCAGGTATGAGAAATTAATTTTGCAAGAGAACGCACAGTACAGTTGCCAATTATAAGGCCTATATATTTGTATATTTCAAGGTACACAGCCGTGTACTAACTGATCAGACGGTGTGTATGAACACCAGGTTATGAGAAATTACTTTTGCAAGAGAACGCACAGTACAGTTGCCAATTATAAGGCCTATATATTTTATATTTCAAGGTACACAGCCGTGTACTAACTGTTCAGACGGTGTGTATGAACACCAGGTATTGAGAAATTATTTGCAAGAGAACGCACAGTACAGTTGCCAATTATAAGGCCTATATATTGTTATATTTCAAGGTACACAGCCGTGTACTAACTGTTCAGACGGTGTGTATGAACACCAGGTATGAGAAATTACTTTGCAAGAGAACGCACAGTACAGTTGCCAATTAAAGGCCTATATATTGTATATTTCAAGGTACACAGCCGTGTACTAACTGATCAGACGGTGTGTATGAACACCAGGTATGAGAAATTAATTTTGCAAGAGAACGCACAGTACAGTTGCCAATTAAAGGCCTATATATTTTTATATTCAAGGTACACAGCCGTGTACTAACTGATCAGACGGTGTGTATGAACACCAGGTATGAGAAATTACTTTGCAAGAGAACGCACAGTACAGTTGCCAATTATAAGGCCTATATATTGTATATTTCAAGGTACACAGCCGTGTACTAAGTGATCAGACGGTGTGTATGAACACCAGGTTTGAGAAATTACTTTGCAAGAGAACGCACAGTACAGTTGCCAATTGAAAGGCCTATATATTGTATATTTCAAGGTACACAGCCGTGTACTAAGTGATCAGACCGGTGTGTATGAACACCAGGTATTGAGAAATTACTTTGCAAGAGAACGCACAGTACAGTTGCCAATTATAAGGCCTATATATTGTAATATTTCAAGGTAACACAGCCGTGTACTAAAGTGATCAGACGGTGTGTATGAACACCAGGTTTGAGAAATTACTTTGCAAGAGAACGCACAGTACAGTTGCCAATTAAAGGCCTATATATTGTATATTTCAAGGTACACAGCCGATGTACTAAGTGATCAGACGGTGTGTAATGAACACCAGGTTTGAGAAATTACTTTGCAAGAGAACGCACAGTACAGTTGCCAATTATAAGGGCCTATATATTGTATATTTCAAGGTACACAGCCGTGTACTAAGTGATCAGACGGTGTGTATGAACACCAGGTTTGAGAAATTACTTTGCAAGAGAACGCACAGTACAGTTGCCAATTATAAGGCCTATATATTGTATATTTCAAGTACACAGCCGTGTACTAAGTGATCAGACGGTGTGTATGAACACCAGGTATGAGAAATTACTTTGCAAGAGAACGCACAGTACAGTTGCCAATTATAAGGCCTATATATTGTATATTTCAAGGTACACAGCCGTGTACTAAGTGATCAGACGGTGTGTATGACACCAGGTATGAGAAATTACTTTGCAAGAGAACGCACAGTACAGTTGCCAATTATAAGGCCTATATATTGTATATTTCAAGGTACACAGCCGTGTACTAAGTGATCAGACGGTGTGTATGAACACCAGGTTTGAGAAAATTACTTTGCAAGAGAACGCACAGTACAGTTGCCAATTGAAAGGCCTATATATTGTATATTTCAAGGTACACAGCCGTGTACTAAGTGATCAGACGGTGTGTATGAACACCAGGTATGAGAAATTACTTTGCAAGAGAACGCACAGTACAGTTGCCAATTATAAGGCCTATATATTGTATATTTCAAGGTACACAGCCGTGTACTAAGTGATCAGACGGTGTGTATGAACACCAGGTTTGAGAAATTACTTTGCAAGAGAACGCACAGTACAGTTGCCAATTATAAGGCCTATATATTGTATATTTCAAGTACACAGCCGTGTACTAAGTGATCAGACGGTGTGTATGAACACCAGGTATGAGAAATTACTTTGCAAGAGAACGCACAGTACAGTTGCCAATTATAAGGCCTATATATTGTATATTTCAAGGTACACAGCCGTGTACTAAAGTGATCAGACGGTGTGTATGAACACCAGGTTTGAGAAATTACTTTGCAAGAGAACGCACAGTACAGTTGCCAATTAAAGGCCTATATATTGTATATTTCAAGTACACAGCCGTGTACTAAGTGATCAGACGGTGTGTATGAACACCAGGTTTGAGAAATTACTTTGCAAGAGAACGCACAGTACAGTTGCCAATTATAAGGCCTATATATTGTATATTTCAAGGTACACAGCCGTGTACTAAGTGATCAGACGGTGTGTTATGAACACCAGGTATGAGAATTACTTTGCAAGAGAACGCACAGTACAGTTGCCAATTATAAGGCCTATATATTGTATATTTCAAGGTACACAGCCGTGTACTAAGTGATCAGACGGTGTGTATGAACACCAGGTTGAGAAATTACTTTGCAAGAGAACGCAAGTACAGTTGCCAATTATAAGGCCTATATATTGTATATTCAAGGTACACAGCCGTGTACTAAGTGATCAGACGGTGTGTATGAACACCAGGTATGAGAAATTACTTTGCAAGAGAACGCACAGTACAGTTGCCAATTATAATGCCTATATATTGTATATTTCAAGGTACACAGCCGTGTACTAAGTGATCAGACGGTGTGTATGAACACCAGGTTTGAGAAATTACTTTGCAAGAGAACGCACAGTACAGTTGCCAATTATAGGCCTATATATTGTATATTTCAAGGTACACAGCCGTGTACTAAGTGATCAGACGGTGTGTATGAACACCAGGTATGAGAAATTACTTTGCAAGAGAACGCACAGTACAGTTGCCAATTATAAGGCCTATATATTGTATATTTCAAGGTACACAGCCGTGTACTAAGTGATCAGACGGTGTGTATGAACACCAGGTATGAGAAATTACTTTGCAAGAGAACGCACAGTACAGTTGCCAATTATAAGGCCTATATATTGTATATTTCAAGGTACACAGCCGTGTACTAAGTGATCAGACGGTGTGTATGAACACCAGGTTGAGAAATTACTTTTGCAAGAGAACGCACAGTACAGTTGCCAATTATAAGGCCTATATATTGTATATTTCAAGGTACACAGCCGTGTACTAACTGATCAGACGGTGTGTATGAACACCAGGTATGAGAAATTACTTTGCAAGAGAACGCACAGTACAGTTGCCAATTGAAAGGCCTATATATTGTATATTTCAAGGTACACAGCCGTTGTACTAACTGATCAGACGGGTGTGTATGAACACCAGGTATGAGAAATTACTTTGCAAGAGAACGCACAGTACAGTTGCCAATTGATAAGGCCTATATATTGTATATTTCAAGGTACACAGCCGTGTACTAACTGATCAGACGGTGTGTATGAACACCAGGTATGAGAAATTACTTTGCAAGAGAACGCACAGTACAGTTGCCAATTATAAGGCCTATATATTGTATATTTCAAGGTACACAGCCGTGTACTAAGTGATCAGACGGTGTGTATGAACACCAGGTTTGAGAAATTACTTTGCAAGAGAACGCACAGTACAGTTGCCAATTATAAGGCCTATATATTGTATATTTCAAGGTACACAGCCGTGTACTAAGTGATCAGACGGTGTGTATGAACACCAGGTATGAGAAATTACTTTGCAAGAGAACGCACAGTACAGTTGCCAATTATAAGGCCTATATATTGTATATTTCAAGGTACACAGCCGTGTACTAAGTGATCAGACGGTGTGTATGAAACACCAGGTTTGAGAAATTACTTTGCAAGAGAACGCACAGTACAGTTGCCAATTTAAAGGCCTATATATTGTATATTTCAAGGTACACAGCCGTGTACTAAGTGATCAGACGGTGTGTATGAACACCAGGTATGAGAAATTACTTTGCAAGAGAACGCACAGTACAGTTGCCAATTATAAGGCCTATATATTGTATATTTCAAGGTACACAGCCGTGTACTAAGTGATCAGACGGTGTGTATGAACACCAGGTTTGAGAAATTACTTTGCAAGAGAACGCACAGTACAGTTGCCAATTATAAGGCCTATATATTGTATATTTCAAGGTACACAGCCGTGTACTAAGTGATCAGACGGTGTGTATGAACACCAGGTATGAGAAATTACTTGCAAGAGAACGCACAGTACAGTTGCAATTTATAAGGCCTATATATTGTATATTTCAAGGTACACAGCCGTGTACTAAGTGATCAGACGGTGTGTATGAACACCAGGTATGAGAAATTACTTTGCAAGAGAACGCACAGTACAGTTGCCAATTATAAGGCCTATATATTGTATATTTCAAGGTACACAGCCGTGTACTAAGTGATCAGACGGTGTGTATGAACACCAGGTATGAGAAATTACTTTGCAAGAGAACGCACAGTACAGTTGCCAATTATAAGGCCTATATATTGTATATTTCAAGGTACACAGCCGTGTACTAAGTGATCAGACGGTGTGTATGAACACCAGGTATGAGAAATTACTTTGCAAGAGAACGCACAGTACAGTTGCCAATTATAAGGCCTATATATTGTATATTTCAAGGTACACAGCCGTGTACTAAGTGATCAGACGGTGTGTATGAACACCAGGTATGAGAAATTACTTTGCAAGAGAACGCACAGTACAGTTGCCAATTATAAGGCCTATATATTGTATATTTCAAGGTACACAGCCGTGTACTAAGTGATCAGACGGTGTGTATTAACACCAGGTTTGAGAAATTACTTTGCAAGAGAACGCACAGTACAGTTGCCAATTGAAAGGCCTATATATTGTATATTTCAAGGTACACAGCCGTGTACTAAGTGATCAGACGGTGTGTATGAACACCAGGTATGAGAAATTACTTTACAAGAGAACGCACAGTACAGTTGCCAATTATAATGCCTATATATTGTATATTTCAAGGTACACAGCCGTGTACTAAGTGATCAGACGGTGTGTATGAACACCAGGTTTGAGAAATTTACTTTTGCAAGAGAACGCACAGTACAGTTGCCAATTATAAGGCCTATATATTGTATATTTCAAGGTACACAGCCGTGTACTAAGTGATCAGACGGTGTGTATGAACACCAGGTATGAGAAATTACTTTGCAAGAGAACGCACAGTACAGTTGCCAATTATAAGGCCTATATATTGTATATTTCAAGGTACACAGCCGTGTACTAAGTGATCAGACGGTGTGTATGAACACCAGGTTGAGAAATTACTTTGCAAGAGAACGCCACAGTACAGTGCCAATTTATAAGGCCTATATATTGTATATTTCAAGGTTACACAGCCGTGTACTAAGTGATCAGACGGTGTGTATGAACACCAGGTTTGAGAAATTACTTTGCAAGAGAACGCACAGTACAGTTGCCAATTATAAGGCCTATATATTGTATATTTCAAGGTACACAGCCGTGTACTAACTGATCAAACGGTGTGTATTGAACACCAGGTTATGAGAAATTACTTTGCAAGAGAACGCACAGTACAGTTGCCAATTGAAAGGCCTATATATTGTATATTTCAAGGTACACAGCCGTGTACTAACTGATCAGACGGTGTGTATGAACACCAGGTATGAGAAATACTTTGCAAGAGAACGCACAGTACAGTTGCCAATTGAAAGGCCTATATATTTATATTCAAGGTACACAGCCGTGTACTAACTGATCAGACGGTGTGTATGAACACCAGGTATGAGAAATTACTTTGCAAGAGAACGCACAGTACAGTTGCCAATTATAAGGCCTATATATTGTATATTTCAAGGTACACAGCCGTGTACTAAGTGATCAGACGGTGTGTATGAACACCAGGTTTGAGAAATTACTTTGCAAGAGAACGCACAGTACAGTTGCCAATTGAAAGGCCTATATATTGTATATTTCAAGGTACACAGCCGTGTACTAAGTGATCAGATGGTGTGTATGAACACCAGGTATGAGAAATTACTTTTGCAAGAGAACGCACAGTACAGTTGCCAATTATAAGGCCTATATATTGTATATTTCAAGGTACACAGCCGTGTACTAAGTGATCAGACGGTGTGTATGAACACCAGGTTTGAGAAATTACTTTGCAAGAGAACGCACAGTACAGTTGCCAATTGAAAGGCCTATATATTGTATATTTCAAGGTACACAGCCGTGTACTAAGCGATCAGACAGGTGTGCATGAACACCAGGTATGAGAAATTACTTTGCAAGAGAACGCACAGTACAGTTGCCAATTATAATGCCTATAATTGTATATTTCAAGGTTCACAGCCGTGTACTAAGTGATCAGACGGTGTGTATGAACACCAGGTTTGAGAAATTACTTTGCAAGAGAACGCACAGTACAGTTGCCAATTGAAAGGCCTATATATTGTATATTTCAAGGTACACAGCCGTGTACTAAGTGATCAGACGGTGTGTATGAACACCAGGTTTGAGAAATTACTTTGCAAGAGAACGCACAGTACAGTTGCCAATTATAGGCCTATATATTGTATATTTCAAGGTACACAGCCGTGTACTAACGTGATCAGACGGTGTGTATGAACACCAGGTTGAGAAATTACTTTGCAAGAGAACGCACAGTACAGTTGCCAATTGAAAGGCCTATATATTTTATATTGTCAAGGTACACAGCCGTGTACTAAGTGATCAGATGGTGTGTATGAACACCAGGTTTGAGAAATTACTTTGCAAGAGAACGCACAGTACAGTTGCCAATTTGAAGGCCTATATATTTTATATTTCAAGGTACACAGCAGTAGTGCCAAATATAGTTTGGTATGTAGCAGAGCACCTAATACACCACTAATGCCTCTCTCTGTCCCTACTCCAGCAGCTATCCCTGAATACGGCAGCCGTTCTCTGTAAAGTGTATCTTGTAGTAAAGCTATCACTGTACTGCACTATAGTAGCCCTGATAAGGGCTTTTAATCAAGCTCCTGCCTGTCCAACAGCTAAAACCTGTCTCTCCCTTCTCCAGCCTCTGTCCTGAATAAGTTCACGCAGCTATGCGAACGAGCAGGAAGAGCTGAGTTTTTAATATTCGAGGTCACATGGTTTTTCCAGCCAATGCATGTAGACGCCGTTTTCGCGCTGCCAGCGTGCTCAGCGTGCCTGTCATACCCCCCCTGCATGGGATTGGTGGAAAAGAGCGCCAGGGAAGGTGGGAGGGGAAACGGAATTCTAAGTGCGCCATCGCCGTTATACTCGAAAGAAATCGAGCACGCCGAATATCTAGTATTCGATCGAATACCAGCTCGATCGAACACTACTCGCTCATCTCTATTAATTATTAGAGATGAGCGAGTAGTGTTCGATCGAGCTGGTATTCGATCGAATACTACGATATTCGGCGTGCTCGATTTCTTCGAGTAAACGGCGATGGCGCACTTAGAATTCGTTTCCCCTCCCACCTTCCCTGGCGCTTTTTTTCCACCAATCACCATGCAGGGGGGGTATGACAGGCACGCTGAGCACGCTTGCAGCGCGAAAACGCGTCTACATGCATTGGCTGGAAAACCATGTGACCTCGATATTAAAAACTCAGCTCTTCCTGCTCGTTCGCATATGCTGCGTTGAACTTAGTCAGGGACAGAGGCTGAGGAAGGGAGAGACAGGTTTTAGCTGTTGGACAGGCAGGAGCGTGATTAAAAGCCCTTATCAGGGCTACTATAGTGCAGCTACCATGCTAGCTTTACTACAAGATACACTTTACAGAGAACGGCTGCCGTATTCAGGGATAGCTGCTGGGAGTAGGGACAGAGAGAGGCATTAGTGGTGTATTAGGTGCTCTGCTACATACCAAACTATATTTGGCACTACTGCTGTGTACCTTGAAATATAAAATATATAGGCCTTTCAATTGGCAAACTGTACTGTGCGTTCTCTTGCAAAGTAATTTCTCAAACTGTGTTCATACACACCGTCTGATCACTTAGTACACGGCTGTGTACCTTGAAATATAAAATATATAGGCCTTTCAATTGGCAACTGTACTGGTGCGTTCTCTTGCAAAGTAATTTCTCAAACTGGTGTTCATACACACCGTCTGATCACTTAGTACACGGCTGTGTACCTTTGAAATATACAATATATAGGCCTTATAATTGGCAACTGTACTGTGCGTTCTCTTGCAAAGTAATTTCTCAAACTGGTGTTCATACACCACCGTCTGATCACTTAGTACACGGCTGTGTACCTTTGAAATATACAATATATAGGCCTTTTAATAGGCAACTGTACTGTGCGTTCTCTTGCAAAGTAATTTCTCATAACCTGGTGTTCATACACACCGTCTGATCAGTTACTACACGGCTGTGTACCTTGAAATATACAATATATAGGCCTTTAATAGGCCACTGTACTGTGCGTTCTCTTGCAAATAATTTCTCACAACCTGGTGTTCAATACACACCGTCTGATCAGTTAGTACACGGCTGTGTACCTTTGAAATATACAATATTATAGGCCTTATAATAGGCCACTGTACTGTGCGTTCTCTTGCAAAGTAATTCTCATACCTGGTGTTCATACACACCGTCTGATCACTTAGTACACGGCTGTGTACCTTTGAAATTATACAATATATAGGCCTTTTAATAGGCAACTGTACTGTGCGTTCTCTTGTTAAAGTAATTTCTCAATACCTGTGTTCATACACACCGTCTGATTCACTTAGTACACGGCTGTGTACCTTTGAAATATACAATATCTAGGCCTTTAATTGGCAACTGTACTGTGCGTTCTCTTGCAAAGTAATTTTCACATACCTGGTGTTCATACACACCGTCTGATTCAGCTTACTACACGGCTGTGTACTTGAAATAATACAATATATAGGCCTTTTAATAGGCAACTGTACTGTGCGTTCTCTTGCAAAGTAATTTCTCATAACCTGGTGTACAATACACCACCGTCTGTTCAGTTAGTACACGGCTGTGTACCTTGAAATATACAATATCTAGGCACTTATAATAGGCCACTGTACTGTGCGTTCTCTTGCAAAGTAATTTCTCATACCTGGTGTTAATACACACCGTCTGATTCAGTTACTACACACGGCTGTGTACTTTGAAATATACAATATATAGGCCTTTTAATAGGCAACTGTACTGTGCGTTCTCTTGCAAATTAATTTCTCATACCTGGTGTTCATACCCACCGTCTGATTCAGTTTACTACACGGCTGTGTACCTTGAAATATACAATATATATAGGCCTTTTAATAGGCAACTGTACTGTGCGTTCTCTTGCAAATAATTTCACATACCTGGTGTTCATACCCACCGTCTGTTCAGTTACTACACGGCTGTGTACTTTGAAATATACAATATCTAGGCATTTTAATAGGCAACTGTACTGTGCGTTTCTCTTGCTAAATTATCTCACATACCTGGTGTTCATACACCACCGTCTGTTCAGTTACTACACGGCTGTGTACTTGAAATATACAATATCTAGGCCTTTTAATAGGCCACTGTACTGTGCGTTCTCTTGCAAATAATTTCTCATAACCTGGTGTTCAATACACCACGTCTGATTCACTTACTACACGGCTGTGTACCTTGAAATATACAATATCTAGGCCTTTAATAGGCAACTGTACTGTGCGTTTCTCTTGCAAAATAATTATCTCATATACCTGGTGTTCAATACACACCGTCTGTTCAGTTACTACACGGCTGTGTGTACCTTGAAATATACAATATCTAGGCCTTTTAATAGGCCACTGTACTGTGCGTTCTCTTGTTAAATTATTTCTCAATACCTGGTGTAAATACCCACCGTCTGTTCAGTTACTACACGGCTGTGTACCTTTGAAATATACAATATCTAGGCCTTTTAATAGGCCACTGTACTGTGCGTTCTCTTGCTAAATAATTTCACATACTGTTATATGGCAAATATTGTATTACAACAAAAAAAAATAAAATGCGGAGGGGGGCTAGCGGAATAGGACGTGGACGAGGACGAGGGGGGCGCGGAAAAAATGCTGTTGGGGGCCTTGTTGAAGCCAGTGGGGATACAATGCGTGCTGGTGAGGATCAGCCAGGATCCCGCTCATCCAGAATCCCTGCCTTTATGGGACAGTTAAGCAGGGGGCGGGTTACACCGCTGTTGAGGCCTGAGCAGGTTGAACAGGTGGTGCAATGGATAGCCGATAGCGCTTCCACACAGTTGTCCACCAGCCAGTCATCCACACAGTCTCACTCTGACCCTCCTTCCTCCACACCTGGCCAACAGAGTCATCCCACCCTTGACCCCTCCCAGGAGCTCTTTTCGGGTCCTTTTTCAGATGTGCCGGAAGAATCCCAGGAGCTAGCAGAGGAATTTGTTTGTAGTGATGCCCAAACACTTGGAGTTTTCGCCATCTCCTGCTGATGTGGACCCTGAGCCAGCATCTGTTATCATGAGCGATGATGATGATGAGACGCAGTTGCCATCAAGGGAGGCTGTTGGAATGTCCAGTGGGCAGGAGGAGGAGCAGAGTGAGGAAGTGGAAGAGGAGGTGGTGGATGACGAAATGACCGACCCCACTTGGCCAGGGGTGATGTCCAGCGAGGAAAGCAGTGGAGAGGTGGTGGTCTGCGCAGCACCGAAAAAGGCAGCAAGAGGCAGAGGGATGTCCACAGGCAGGGATGTCCACAGGCAGAGGGATGTCCACAGGGGATGTCACAGGCAGGGGATGTCCACAGGCAGAGGACAGTCCAGACAGAGAAGTGAGGCCACAGCCAGCAGGGCCGAAGCTGTTCCCGGCCAGCGGCCAGTCGCGCGAAGCTCCCCCATCGAGGCCTCGTACTTCTGTGGTGTGGAGATATTTTAATGTTTGTGCGGATGACAAACTGAGCGCGGTTTGCACACTCTGCCACTCAAAACTGAGTAGGGGCTCTGAGAAGAGCAATCTGACCACCTCAGGCATGCGGCGTCACTTGGAATTCAAGCACTGGGCTGAGTGGGAGAGAGCAAACGCAATACAAACTGCGCCCGGTCTTGCTGCCACTGCCTCTTCCCCTTTGTTGTGTGCTGCCACTGCGGTCCAGACCTCCAGCCAGGACACCTCCACATCTGCCTCTGCCTCTGCTACTTTGGGGCCTTCTCCTTCAGCCTCCCCTTCCCCCGCCTCTTCGCCTGCACCTTCACACTCCTCGTCCCAACAACTGTCCATCTCGCAGGCGTTCGACCGCAGGCGGAAGTACGCCTCGAGTCACCCCCAAGCCCAAGCCTTAAACTGCCACATCTCCAAACTGCTGGCCCTGGAGATGTTGCCGTTTAGGCTTGTGGAGACGCAGGCCTTCCGCGACCTGATGGCGGCTGCCGCACCTCGCTATTCCGTCCCTAGCCGCCACTACTTTTCCCGGAGTGCCGTCCCCGCCCTGCACCAGCACGTGTCGCGTAACATCAGGCGGGCCCTGAGGTACGCAGTCAGCGCAAAGGTCCACTTGACCACCGACTCATGGACAAGCGCTTGCGGCCAGGGACGATACATTTCTTTGACGGCACACTGGGTGAATGTAGTGGAAGCGGGGACGGGGTCGCAAACAGAGACGGCCTACCTACCACCCCCGCCCAAGATTGCCAGCATGGGTTCTGATAAACCCCCCTCCTCCTCCTCCTCCTCCTCCTCCTGTGCCTTAACATCTCCCTCAGCCGCTAGCTGGAAGCGTTGCAGCACTGGCGCGGGGAGACGTCAGCAGGCGGTGCTAAAGCTCATCAGCTTGGGCGACAGGAAGCACAGCGCCCCAGAGGTGAGGGACGCCATATTGCAGCAGACGGAGATGTGGCTGTCGCCGCTGCAGCTAGGACCAGGCATGGTCGTGTGCGATAACGGCCGTAACCTGGTGGCGGCTCTGGAGCTTGCCGAACTCAATCACGTACCATGCCTGGCCCACGTTTTTAATCTGGTAGTCCAAAAATTTCTGAAAGACTTACCCCAACCTGGCAGAGCTACTGGTGAAAGTGCGGCGCTTGTGCGCTCACTTTCGGAAGTCAACTGTAGCTGCTGCTAGCTTAAAAAAACTCCAGCAACGCCTCCATTTGCCTGAACATCGGCTGTTGTGCGACCTGCCGACTCGCTGGAATTCCACCTATTCCATGTTGGCCAGGGTGTGTGAGCAGCAGAGAGCATTGATGGAGTACCAGATTAATGAATCCACGCGTGCCTCCAACTCAGCTCCCTCAGTTTGCCAACCACGAGTGGCCATGGATG
>ONZH01028954.1:0-27040 GCA_900303285.1 Rhinella marina
CCTGGACAGTAAATACGGATTAGAGTGAGTGGACAGCTGAACTGTGACACACAGAATGGTTCCACACTGCTGTGTGAAATGGATTTGTATCACTGAGCTAAAACAACTAAAAAACTATTTTTTTTAATATATTATTTTTGTAGTTTTGTTTTTTTGGAACGTGACGTGCAGAAACTATCGTAGACCTAACTCACACCCTGTTAATGGTGGCTATTTTGACTGCGACCCAGACAAATGTCGCACAGAGATTTTTGGGATCAAGCTATAAACGTGAGAGCAAAAGACCTGGTTGGATTACGTGACGTACAGAAAGTGTCACCTGGACAGAAAATACAGATTGGAGTGAGTGGACAGCTGAACTGTGACACACAGAATGGTTCCACACTGCTGTATGAAATGGATTTGTATCACTGAGCTAAAACAACAAAAAACTATTTTTTTATATATATTTTTTTAAATATATTTTTTTGTAGTTTTGTTTTTTTTGGAACGTGACGTGCAGAAACTATCGTAGACCTAACTCACACCCTGTTAATGGTAAGCTTATTTTGACTGCGACCCAGACAAATATCGCACAGAGATTTTTTGGGATCAAGCTATATACGTGAGAGCAAAAGACCTGGTTTGGATTACGTGACGTACAGAAAGTGTTCACCTGGACAGAAAATACGGATTGGCGTGATGTGACAGCTGAACTGTGACACACAGATGGTTCCACGCAGCTGTGTGAAATGGATTTGTATCACTGAGCTAAAACAACTAAAAAAACTATTTTTTAAATTTTTTTTTTTTTGGAGTTTTGTTTTTTTTGGAACGTGACGTGCAGAAACTATCGTAGAGCTAACTGACACCCTACTGACGGTGGCTATTTAGACTGCGACCCAGACAAATGTCGCAAGAGATTTTGGGATCAAGCTATATACATGACAGGCAGCAAAAGACTTGGTTGTATTAAGTGACGTACTGAAAGTGTCACCTGGACAGAAAATATGGATTGGCGTGAGTGGACAGCTAAACTGTGACACACAGAATGGTTCCACGCAGCTGTGTGAAATGGATTTTTATCACTGAGCTAAAACAACTAAAAAACATATTTTTTTTAAATTTTTTTTTTGGAGTTTTGTTTTTTTTTGGAACGTGACGTGCAGAAACTATCGTAGAGCTAACTGACACCCTACTGACGGTGGCTATTTAGACTGCGACCCAGACAAATGTCACACAGAGATTTTTGGGATCAAGCTATATACGTGACAGGCAGCAAAAAACTTGGTTGTATTAAGTGACGTACAGAAAGTGTCACCTGGACAGAAAATACGGATTGGCGTGAGTGGACAGCTGAACTGTGACACACAGAATGGTTCCACGCAGCTGTGTGAAATGGATTTGTATCACTGAGCTAAAACAACTAAAAAACTATTTTTTTAAATTTTTAAAAATTTTTTTTTTTGGAGTTTTGTTTTTTTTTGGAACGTGACGTGCAGAAACTATCGTAAGAGCTAACTGGACACCCTACTGACGGTGGCTATTTAGACTGCGACCCAGACAAATGTCGCACAGAGATTTTTGGGATCAAGCTATATACGTGACAGGCAGCAAAAGACTTGGTTGTATTAAGTGACATACAGAAAGTGTCACCTGGACAGAAAATACGGATTGGAGTGAGTGGAGCAGCTGAACTGTGACACACAGTAATGGTTTCCACACTGCTGTGTGAAATGGATTTGTATCACTGAGATATAACATTAAAAAAAAAGGGGGTTATATATGGCGATATCTGCACTACTAGTGCCAGCCAGCCAACCAAGCCAGGAGACAAAAAAAAATGTCTAGTAGCCCTTAGAAGGGCTGTTGGGTTCTTTGTGGGTGATTCCTGCCTAACAGAGAACTAAATGTAGGCCCTAACACTGTCCCTGAAACGCAGCAGCTCTATCCCTAACGACATCCAGACAGCATCTGAGCCGAGCACCGCGGCCAGTCACTAGTATATTCCAGGGTCACCTGATTAGGCCAGCCAACCCCTGCTATCGACATGTAGGGCCCCACGTGATGCTGGGTGTACCGCAGAGTCTCCTGGCTTGTGATTGGCTGAGTTTATAGGCGCCAAAAATGCACGATGCGGAAGTTGCCATTTCCTCGAGCATGGCGAGATACTCGTCCGAGCAGCGAGAACTTACGAGTACCCTAATACTCGAACGAGCACCAAGCTCGGACGAGTATGCTCGCTCATCTCTATTGCTAACCCCTTTTCCATTTGGAATGCACACAAAGCCTTCATTAGAGGCATTTTCATTAAATTAGGCGAAAAAAGACAGAGAACTTTCACAGAAGTTCTAGCCAAAAAAAAAGCACTAGAAAGGCTAAACAAGTCTAACCAATCCCCAGGCTAAGCTGACACCCTCCGCACACTCAGACTCAAACTAAAAGAGTGTTTGCTATATAAGTATGAAAATAACTTAAAGCGTACAAGATCTCTTTATTACTCTCAAGATAATAAAGCAGGCAAATTACTAGCCCATAGAGTTAAATCCAAAATTGCAAATTCCAAAATCCCCTATGTCATAAGTCACGACACCAACTCCAAACTTACCTTTCCTAGAGACATTGCACAGGAATTTAATCACTTCTATGCATCCCTTTATAATCTTGGGGAAGGTAACGAGGACCAAACAACAAATATTGCGGATATTGACTCCTTCCTGTCCTCCCTGTCACTCCCCAGTCTGACCTCAGAACAACTCCACAGTCTTAATCTTCCCTTTACCTCAGCAGAGGTTGGTGAGGTTATCAAATCACTCCCTTCTCATAAATCCCCAGGCCCAGATGGATTATCTAATATGTATTACAAGGTATTTGGGGATATTGTGCTTCCCCACCTGACCTCAGTTTTTGCCTCAGTCGCCCACAGTGGTGCTTTCCCTGATGAAATGTTAGAAGCGACGATTGTTACCATTCCCAAGTCAGGGAAACCAACTGACAAACCCCAAAACTTCAGACCCATCTCGCTTCTTAAGACCGACACAAAGATATATGCCAAAGCGCTTGCAAACAGACTCGCTTCTATTCTCCCACTGCTGATAGCCCCAGACCAGACAGGTTTTGTCAAAGGAAGGCACAGAAGAGCTGTGCACATCTTAGATTTTGTCAGTGAGAGGAAGGCCCCGACGGTTTTTGTCACATTAGATGCTGAAAAAGCATTCGACCGCCTGAGCTGGTCCTATGTGTTTGCGGTTTTGGAAAGAATGGGTTTTGCAGGCCACATACTCTCCTCGATTAAGGCCCTTTATTCTTGCCCCTCTGCTAGGGTCTTTGTCAATAGTACCCTCTCCACTCCTTTCAAGATATCAAACGGGACAAGACAAGGGTGTCCTCTCCCCCCCCCTTATCTTTATACTAGCTATCGAACCACTAGCACAAGCCATACGCTCGGACCCAAACATCTCAGGCGTTCTTATAGGTGGCCAATCCCATAGTATTTCGCTGTACGCTGACGACATACTGACCCTAAGTAACCCCTCCTCTTCCCTTCCCGCCCTTCTAAATATCATCCAACACTACGGTCTCCTATCTTACTACAAACTCAATGAATCCAAGTCCCAGGCTCTCCCTTTAAACATCTCCCCTTCTGAGCTTCAACATCTCCACTCCACCTTTAAATTTGATTGGCAAGCTCATAGGATTTCCTATTTAGGCATCACCATATCCAATCCCGTCTCCTCTCTCTACTCAGACAACTATCTACCATTTTTGGAGAAAATCACATCCGAACTGCAAGCCTTAGCCAAACATGAGATGTCGTGGTTTGGGCATATAGCTGCCTTCCAAATGTTTTCCCTCCCCAAGTTGCTTTTTCTGTTCAGGACACTTCCTATTAAACTCCCCCGCTCATGCTTTTCCAAATGTACCAAGATTATTATAACATTTAGCTGGGAAAATAGACGCCCCCGTATGGCCACCAAACTCCTTCTTAAACGGAAGACTGCTGGAGGTCTAAGTTTACCAAACATACATGACTATTACATAGCCACAGTAGTGTCTGAGTTGAGGGATTGGTGGATATCACCTGTTGCTTCTCCGTGTAGACAAATAGAAATAGCTCTGACTCCGTCTCATAGTCTTAAGACGTTATTAATAGCGTCCTTGCACCCGTCTTTTATTCCTCCTCCATCCCTTCTCTCCATAGTCTCTGCATTAGAGAGCTGGCAGTACTACCATAAGGTATGCAACATTTTCACTTTCTCCCCAATGGAGGAAACTCCAATTGAGATTTTGGAACTAGTTATAGATGGCCTTAATTTATCCAACTGGAGACATAACAACCTGACTAAACTAGCCCAGCTCTTCTCAAATGGGTCACTACATCAATTTCAAGACCTGCACGAACTGTTTAACATCCCTAACACTGATTTCTATAAATTTCTTCGGATTAGGCACTATATTAATTCCACCCCCTAGACACTGTTACTGCCAACCAATTCATTTTTCAACATTGGTCTAAGCGTCCACTGAATTCCTCATCCCTTTGTCCCATTTACCTTCAGATGGGGGGGAAAGACAGGTTTTCCAAAACGTCACCTTTTCTCTCTTGGGAAACGGAACTCCACAAGTCATTTTCCAATGTTGAATGGGTTAAGGCGTTGAAGCACATATTTGCCAACCTGAAGTGTACCTTACATATTGAGTCTTTCATTAAAACAATTCTGCGTTGGTATTATACTCCAGACAGATTGTGTCACGTGTTTCCAGGCGTTTCCCATCTTTGCTGGTGTAACTGCGGCTGTAGAGGCACTCTCCTACACATTCTGTGGGGTTGTCCCCTGCTTACTCCCATTTGGACTCGAGTATTATCGAGTAGTATCGCCTCGTCCATAGCTGGCTCTCATATTCCGCCTACCCCAGAGCTGGCACTTCTACTAATCAGACTAGATGAGGTTCCCTCTCACTGTAGGCTGGTGATAGCCCACTTATTTATTACCACCAAATTAGCTATCACAAGAAATTGGAAAAGTAATCATCTCCCCTCGGAAAGCGAAATTCTCTTGAAAGTCAACACTACTTTTTTATATGAGAAAACGATGGCCTACGCCTCTCAGTCTGTTCCCAAGTTCACAAGGCTGTGGAACGCCTGGTCCTCATCTAATTTTGCTATGATTACCTGATTGATGTACTGGCAACAGCATATAGAGCCATTTGGTCAACTAAAAGCTGAACTTGTCTATATTTTGTGACTTTGTCCTTGCAGTTGTTTACTGGACCATACATGTTATGTATGTTTTTGATTTTCAGTTGTCATGTCATTCTTAATTTTTAAAACTCAATAAAAATTCATTGAATTAAAAAAAAAGGCGTATTTATCCCAAAATGGTACCAATTAAACCGTCATCTTGTCCCGCAAAAATTATACCCTACCTGAGACAATCGCCCAAAAAATAAAAAAATATGGCTCTCTGAAAATGGCAACACAAAAAAAGATTTTATTCTGTTCAAAAATAAATCTAATGTATAAAACTTTCCAAAAATAAAAAAGTTAGACATATTGGGTACCGCCGCGTCCGTAACAACCTGCTCTATAAAAATATTACATGAAATGGCCCCCCAGGCAAATGCTGCAAAAAATAAAAAATAAAAACTATGCCAAAACAACCATTTTTTCCCTCTTGCCTCACAAAAAGTGTAATAGCAGGCGATCAAAAAGGCGTATTTATCCCAAAATGGTACCAATCAAATCGTCATCTTGTCCCACAAAAATAGTACCCTACCTGAGACAATTGCCTGAAAAATAAAAAAATATGGCTCTCTGAAAATGGCAGCACAAAAAAAGATTTTATTCTGTTCAAAAATAAATCTAATGTGTAAAACTTTCCAAAAATAAAAAAGTTAGACATATTGAGTATCGCCACGTCAGTAACATCCTGCTCTATAAAAATATTACATAAGATGGTCCCCCAGGCGAATGCTGTAAAAAATGTTTTTAAAAAAACTATGCCATAACAGCCATTTTTTTCACCTTGCCTCACAAAAAGTGTAATACCACACGATCAAAAAGGCTTATTTACCCCAAAATGGTACCAATCAAACCATCATCTCGTCCCGCAAAAAATGAGCCCCCACATA
The DNA here is from genome assembly GCA_900303285.1 of Rhinella marina. Classification (NCBI taxonomy): domain Eukaryota; kingdom Metazoa; phylum Chordata; class Amphibia; order Anura; family Bufonidae; genus Rhinella; species Rhinella marina. Next base: position 6,112 of record ONZH01028954.1, read on the forward strand.
AGACAATAACTCAAAAAAATAAAAATCAATGGCTCTCGCAAACCAATCCATCAAAATCTGTGTTGTAAAATCTATATGGCGCTCCTACTGTTCTGAGTCCTGCCATGTGCCCCCACAGCAGTTTACCACCACATATGGGGTGTTGCAGTATTCAGGAGAAAATGAGTAACAAATTTTGGGGTGCTTTTCTCCTGTTACCCCTTGTGAAAATGAAAAATTTGGGGCTAAAGCAACATTTTATTGGAAGAAATTAAACTTTTCATTTTCACAGCCAAGTGTTTCCAAATTCCGTAAAACGCTTAGGGGGTCAAAGTGGCCAGTACCCCCCTTAATATATTCGTTGAAGGGTGTAGTTTCCAAAATGGGGTCACTCTTTGAGGGTTTCCACTGTAGGGGAACGTCAGGGTCTCTCAATTAAAAAATGGTGCCTAAAAACTATTCTAGAAAAATCTGCCCCCAAAATCCGTATGGCACTCCTTTCCTTCTGACCACTGCCACAAACCCATAGAGATGTTTGCCACCACATATGGGGTATTTCTGTAAACTGCAGAATCAGAGCAATGTATATTGAGGTTTAGTTTACTGTTAACCCTTGCTGTGTTGCAAGAAAAAAAATATTAACATGAATAATCTACCAAAAAAGTGAAATTTTGAAATTTTTCATAACTTGAGGGGTGTAGTTTCTAAAATGGGGTCATTTATGGGGGTTTTCATTAGGTAAGCCTCACAAAATTACTTTATAACTGAATTGGTGCTCAAAAATATGGTGTGAGAAATTTTGTTGAAAATTTGAAAAATTGCTTCTAAACTTCTAAGCCCTCTAACTTCCTAAAAAAATAAAATGACATTTACAAAATGATGCCAACATAAAGTATACATATGGGGAATGTTAAGTAATAACTATTTTGGAGGTATTACTATGTATTTTAAAAGTAGAGAAATTGACATTTGGAAATTTGCTAATTTTTCAAAATTTTTGGTAAATTTGGGATTTTTTTCATAAATAAGGGTGAAATATATTGACTCAAATTTATGACTGTCATGAAGTACAATGTGTCACGAGAAAACAATCTCAGAATGGCCTAGATAAGTAAAAGCGTTCTAAGTTATTACCACATAAAGTGACACATGTCAGATTTGCAAAAATCGGCCTGGGATTTAAGGTGAAAAGTGGCTCGGTACTGAAAGGGTTAAGTTGGGTCAGAAAAGACCATTGTATGTTGAAAATATTGTATCCTGAGGCCATTGTAGCTTGAGGGATCACTGTACACTGCAGGTATTCAGATCATGGGCAAAGCATGTAATATGCTCAAGCTGAATCCTCCAGAAGAAAAACTGCTCTTTGCAGGAGCTCTCCATTCTGTCTAGTACAGAGTGTTCACTAGCAGCATCTCGACCTCTATGATAGTTACATGCCTGAATATGGTCATTAGCTGTCATAATGGGACTGCTCTTTAAGCCCCTTGACACCACATGCCATGCATTTATGGATCTGGTGCCACGTAGTTTGTGTACAGCACCCTAAATGTACCTCACAGGGATGTTGTAGTACATGAGTTGTGCCGACATGGTGACAATCTATTGCAATGGCTGCACTTAGATGAGAACCCTGATTCCAGCCATTTCACTTTTTTGATGCCACATCAGTAGCGACCGCAGCATCTAACTGGATAGACCTCTGTCTAAGCTGTCACTCCTCTGGCAACCCATAAGCCATACAAGGTGGCTGGGAAGGGAGCTGCTGCGCTTGCGTGTCTATGCACACCCCCCACAATTTAGCAGATGCAAGTGTGAAAATAAACCTTAGTTGTTTAGTCATGCATAAAATGGCTTCTGTATTATAGCATGCAGTTACTATTTTGCTATATGATTGCCACTGAGTTGTACTTTATACACTTCCAACCAGTGACAGCATAGTACACACTAAGGGCTATGTTACACAGCGGATGATCAAGAGAAAACAAGGCAAACCTATCACAAATGATCTGACAAATGTGTAAATGCTGATTGAACCTTTTATGCTGCATTATTAATCACGGCTTGTTAGCAGTACCTCTCCCTGTGTAAACCGGGATGTGCTGTCATCAATAACAATTATTCACGAACATGCAGCGATGATGACTGCTTCATGTAAATGGGGCTAAAAGAAAGCTGATGCAGACCCTATCATCTATTTATTTATGACCCGGTCTTAATAAGTCCTCTACCTGGCAATGGATCCGCCAGAGTTATGAAGAGGTGCAGGCCTCTTCATAACTTCGACACATAATCCGCCGCTTCTAAATGTAAGACAGCTTCCTAGTTGCCTTACATTTAGACCATTTTCTGTTTAATGTATTTCTGTTTAACCCAGAGATATCAAACTCGTGGCCCTCCAGCTGTTGTAAAACTACAACTTCCATCATGCCAGGAGAGCCTACAGCTATTGGGGCATGCTGGGAGTTGTAGTTTTGCAACAGCTGGAGGGCCACGAGTTTGAGATCCCTGGTTTAACCCCTTAGTGACCAGCCTGTTTTGGGCATTTTTCTTTAGTCGCGTTCTAAGAGCTATAACTTTTTTATTTTTCCGTCTATATAGCTGTATGAGGGCTTGGTTTTTGCAGGAAAAGTTGTAGTTTTTAATACATATAACTTTCTGATTAACTTTTATTAACTCTTTCTGGGAGGGAGATGGAAAAAACAGCAATTCTGCCACTGCGTTTTTACGTTATAAATTTTACAGCATTCACTTATGGGTATAAATAACATAATATCTTTATTCTCTGGGTCAGTACCATTACAGTGATACCAAATACATATAGTTTTTTTTTACATTTTACTACTTTTTTTCAATAAAACTCCTTTTTGTAAAAGGAAAAAATGTTTTTGCATTGCCGCTTCCCAAGACTCATAACTTTTTTTCTATGGAGTTGTGTGAGGGCTTGATTTTTGTGGGACAACTTGTATTTGTCAGTATCATTTTGGAGTAAATGACGCCTTTTCATCGCTTGTTATTACGTTTTTTCGGTGGCAACTAAGAATAAATTAGCAATTCTGTCATTTTTTCTAATTTTTTTTACTGCATTCACCATAGGATATAATTTACATGATATTTATGTTGTCTGGGTAGTTAGGGATGCGGCAATACCAAACATATGGGGATATTTTTTTGCAATTTTTTAATTGAAAAGCGCATTTTCAATGGAAAAAATAAGCGTATTTTTTTAATGGAATTTTTTTATTTAATAAATTTTATTTATTTAATAAATGTGTTTTTTTCTCTTTTTTTACCATATAATAGTCCTACAAGGGGACTATAACAAATAGTGATGAGCGAGCATGCTCGGCCAAACTCGCTGTTTGGCTGAGCATGCCGGCGCTCGGGTCTACTCGGTGTTCGGCCGAACACCGAGTGTACTTGAGCACCATGCTCGAGTCCCCTCCCCGCACCAAGACGTATCCGTCATGACCCCCAATGCAAGTCAATGGGGACGGATCAGTTCGGTGTAACATAATAGTAAACGGATCCGTCCTCCATTGACTTTCAATGGAGTTCATGACGGATCCGTCACCTGCATTCCCCAGCTCCCTCCATCGCAAGGGCGCTGTGGGGAATCTTCCTATGTGTGCGCCATCCTCCTCCTCCTGTGCTGTCCGGAGCTGCTGGGGCTGCTGGGAGCATGTAAGTATGTCTGTGTATGTGTCTGTGTATGTGACACAGTGTCTGTTTCTTTTTATATTTAGGGGACCTTCCGAGTGAGGGGTGCCTGGTTTAGTACCTTTGACTTTAATTAAGCTCGGGTGCTCGGCCGAGCACTCGAGCACCCCCGAGTGCTCAGCCAGAGCACGCGAACACCTGGGTGCTTGATCATCATTAATAACAAACAGCATTTTGATTGCTTTTAAAATGCAATGCACTATCCCTATAATGCATTGCTTTTTAATGGCAATGCTATTCCAACATTGACCAGAAGCTGGAAATTACTCAAGGCTGGTCTGTGGCCTTCATAGGTCCCAGCCAGGTTTCCCACACATCGGCACCCCGCGATCACATTTGCGGGGTGTCGATGGGAGACAGAGAAAGTCCACTCCCCCTGTCACCACTTTACATGTGGCGGGCGCCATTGCACGTGGCATGTAAACAGTTAAACAGCTCGGATCAGCACTCCTGCCAGTTCGGGCTGTTATGCCCCTTTCACACGAGCGGGAGACTCGCATGTCTCCCGCAACGCATCTACAGGGCTGGACTCGGCACTGACAGGGATCGCATAGCATTATATGTGATCCCTGTCCGTGCCCAGTCCAGCCCTGTAGATGCGTTGCGGGAGACATGCGAGTCTCCCGCTCGTGTGAAAGGGGCATTAGAGCAGGGCGGCGGCTCTCATGTGAGAGCCTGGTCCCTGCTCCCCTCTGCACAGGGAACCCGTGCAGCGCTTAGACTGGGCCGCCATAAAAAAGCGGTAGCCCAGCCTAGGGTCCCTTAGTGACCGCCATAAAAACATGTATTGGTGGTCACTAAGGGGTTAATAAATTGCCTGTCAGTATCGTCTCTCTCGTTGCTGATCCAGATTGCCTGACTTCATACCTGTGCCACCTGCCTTGACCCTTTGCCTGTCTGACTCCGCTTCTGCCTCATCCCTCGGTCCTGTATTGCCTCTCCTGGATTCGACCCGGCCTGTTGACCACCGCTGTACCACTGGTACCTTCGCAGGTATCTCCTGGTCCCCCTGGACCAGCTGCCTCGTGTCCCCACCCTCCTCAGGAGGTAGCGACCTGATGTTCCCCTCGGAAAGTCTATCCCCACCATCAGGGGTATTTGTGAAGATCGAGGGGTTTCACTTAGACAACGCCCTTAGAGGAGGTAGGGCACGAGGTCCACACCTGCTGGTTCGTGACAGTCCACATATATAATCCTTAGTCAGAGGTTCACTTCACACACATATACAGTATAGTAAAAAAAACACAATACTACATATACCAGGAAAAAAGAAAATTATGTAGATGTACATTAAATCTGTGCATAAGTTCAATCCCCAGGGAGCTCTGGTCCAGAATGCTTCCCAGTCACATAAGTTTTGTCTCCAATGTTCCCTTGTAGGATTAGTGTCTTTCTCAAGTCCAAATACTTGAAGATTTTCAATGTTGCCTCCATGAACATTTATAAAATACTTGGAATCAGTACACATATTTGAGGAGATTTATCATGTCAAAAGTGGAGTAAAGGGGAAGTCTTGGCGCATGGCATATGCGACTTTTCACCTCTCATGGAACTTTTCCAAAGTGGCAAGAAAAGTGGGTGTGGCGGGGAAGCAGGTGGGCCACAGAGGGCTAGCGTACAGTTAAGCCTGCCAGATGAAGCGCCAAACCTTTTTAGAGGCCTGCCCTTCTACATATATTCTGCATACAGACTTGAGACCGGCGTGGAAAATGCCAGTCTTAATAAATGTCCCACATTGTCATTACCAGGATTTAAAATATCTGAAATACATTCATGAATGTATCTTCTCATCGATCTAATAGTGCATCTGACACAAACTAGAACAGTTGGATGTAAAATACAGATCATCCTCATTACTGACATGCTGGCATAGACTCAGGCACTCCCTCCCCTTCCCAAATGTGAAGTAGGTCATCTATATAATGTCCATCCAGGAGTGGATTGGCCATAGACCTTACAGGGAAATTTTTTGGTGGGCCGATGCCCAGAGGGCCGCCTGAGCCCTCCTCATGGCTGGCCAGTGGAAATTTTTGGGGAAGTATTTTGTGATGGACTGTGGTGTTTGGCTCTGTTGGGGTGGTATAATGTGCCACAATATGGTATTGCTGGCCCTGCCTTCCATCAATTTGGACCCAACTACAAAACTGGTCCACTTTTAGTATTTTTTCCAGGGCCACTTTACGTTCCCAGTCCACCCCTGTGTACATCCCAACCTCTACCTCTCATGAACAAACTGTTCACACTTGTCTAATCCATTCTAGTACATCGGAATAACCCAGTGAAACCTATTATAGGCAAATCTTGCACATCACTAGCTGTCACCTGAGACACGTGACATTGGGGAATTCATTAGAGCCAGGAGTGTGTGTAGAGAGAAAGTTATCCTTTTTATCAGGTTGTGTAATCTGGGGATATAATTTCAGACATCTGAACAATGCCCAAGTGCGGGCTGCATCTAGAACCCTTCTGGAGTGTCTAATATCTGCTGATAGGCCCTCTTCTGACAAATATACATCCAGGAATGATAGGCTTACGTTCAGCACACATTTAAAGGGGTTATCCCACGAATAATGTAAAAAATGAAAATCAGACATCATATAGTACATGACAACCTCTTTTTAACAAAGCTAGAACCATCCCTGTACCTCACATGGATCCGGAGATCTCCCCATTCATGGCTCTGACAGCTCAGGAGGGGTGTCTTTTCTGCTGCAGCTCAGGAGGCGTATCCATGCTCTGCCTATCACAGCTCAGGAGACAGTTAAAAGTTGAAACTGAGCATGTGCAGCCTGCTCAGTGAATAGGTCAAAGAAATAAGAAATTAAGTGGTCCTATACAGATATATTTTATTGAATAACTCAGTAGCTATACAAAATTTTTAATGACATGCAATTACAAAAGTATTCATATCCAGGTGCTGGTTTGAAAACTGTAGAATATTTTTCGTGGGACAACCCCTTTAAAAAGTTTACACGGAGAGATATATCAATCTTATACAGAGATGCAGGAGTACAGATCAATTTTGTGTCTAATAGAACCCTTACAGTGGGACATCTTTTCTCCTCCATTTTATTTAGGGACAATAAAGAATTACTCACTGTCTGGCTGCATACTAGGGGTTCATTTAAGTGCGGTGACAGTCATCGCAGCAACTGCAGATATATGAGCGTACACATTGTGGTATCAGCCGAAAGTATCTTCTGAAATTATTTTAAAAAGTAGAACCAACCATGTTGTCTATTTCATCCAATGTAAACCGTGTCAGATGCATTAGATTGCTGAGAAGCTGTATGAATGAACATGTAATCCACAAAGTGAAAACCAGCGCCAGTTTTAAAAGCTGTGATGATCCTTTATTCTTGAGTACAACAAGCACATACAAATAATCACAGCACCCCGACTGTAAATGCGTTTCGGACAAACTACAACCGTGCACGTCTGGTACAATTAAGGTACAGGTGAGCTTACCTTTACATATGAATTAACATGTGTCTGATATTTTGAATCATGGTAATCATGTCTGCTGCTTCCAAGGATATTATAAATGCTTATAGAGGCAAAATTGAAAATCTGCAAGTATTTGGACACTAAGCCCACAAGGTCACTATAAGTTTACTAAGCCCAGAAGCGGGAAACTGGAGACGAAATTTATGTAACAGGAAAGCATTCTGGATTCTTAATCTAGACACTAGAGCTGCCAGGGGATTTCATTTATGTACAGATCTAATTCACTACTAACTAGTTTTCCATGGGTTTGAGGACCTTATATGTGATATTATGAGCAGTGTATATCTATATATTCTTTTCTTTTGTCTTTTTCTTCCTTGTTACATAACTTCGGCACATCCAACGCCAGTTCAAAATGGAAGACAGTTTCGAGCTGTCTTACATTTAGACCTTTTTCTACACCTGAAACAGGTGTAGAAAATGGTGAATGAGATGAGCCTGCCGTCCCGTCCCCTTCCCCGCCCACGGCACGGCTACTTTTGTAGAACTATGTTTACTGCCTGATTGGATCACGTTAAAAACACCTTTATTTAATATATCTAAAAAAAACGTGGCTATATACCTATTTCAGGCTGGATCCTATGTCATACTTGGTGTATACACAAAATTGTATGCGTCACACCCGATGACATTGGATCCACTAAGTCAGGATCACTTATCCAGAGGTACTAGTGCTGTCATTGCGTATCTTCAGCACTTCTAACCACCTCCTAGATGTGTCCTTATATATAAGGGCCAGACGATAGCCACTATCAGATCTAGCTAAACCATAGACTTAAAGCGCTGCCCACTTTATGTATTCATACAGCGTCCACTGCCACTATGCTAGATCTGATAGGGAGACCCAGCACTTAGTTTTCAGCTGGGATATATGTCTCTTATGCTATTTATGTCTGCCTCTAGCTACCTCAGTACTACTGGCTCGACGCGTTTCCTTTAGCAACATACTATGCCAATCATCAGGAGCCCATTCATACTAGATCGCACTCATAGCAGCCGCACACCACTGATATCGGGAGTGCAGCCTGGTAGCACGCGGCGCTGTAAGGGCTGTGACCGTGGCCCGCCACGCCGCTCTTTACATAGACTAAGCCACACCCCTACCCGGATCCAGCCCCTGCCGCCTACCAATCCCATATCAGCAGAGGAGGAGTTATCCACCCTGCTGTGGCTGCTTTGTCTTGCTACTCGGCCGAGGTAGGTATCAAATGTCTAACTGTAAGTACAGACGGCAGTTAACATCCAATACGGAGACAGTGACCAGAGATCACACTGAGGAATACGTAAGAGGGATAATCCAGCATATACTGATAAGTACTTGGACTACAGCACGCTGCAGTCCCATCAGCGTTTACTCTAACTCACGTTAATACAGGAAAACAGTGACAGCACTTACTGCAAGTCCCCATCATGTCAATTAGGGATGAGCGAACCGAACCGTAACGAACCAGATTCGTTACGAACTTTGCCAAAAGTTCGGTTCGTCACCAAACCGAACTTTGAAAAAGTTCGTAACGAATCTGGTTTAAAAAAAAAAACGCGACGCAAAACTGTACTTTTTTCACAGAATAGACCAGGATACAAGGGATTATTACTCCTATAATCCCTTGTATCCTGGTTTTCTGTGAAAAACAAGATGTGTGACGTCACCCCACAGCCCCTGAAGTGCCTGAGCGCGCCGGCATCTTGTCAGTGCGTCGCCAGACTTCACAGGGAGAGGAGCTCCATATTAGATAGAGAGGGAAAAGAGATAGATAGATAGATAGATAGATAGATAGATAGATAGATAGATAGCCAACAACTACATAGATACAGGGAGAGATAGAGAAGGAATAGAAAGGGTTAGTGAGAGAAGCAGGAGAGAGGAAGAGAAAGAACCAAATAGCAAGATCCAGGGAAAGCTAGATATAGAAGATAAGGTGATAGATAGGGAAAGAGGCTGAGAAATCAAGAGATAGGGAGAGATAGGCATCTAAATAAAAAAATAGTGAGATCTAGGGAGAGATAGGGAGATAAAAAAAGAAATAGGGAGAGAAAAGTGAGAAAACAGTCAGGACAGGTAGCATTGAACCAGCTCCTGTCCCGTGACCGAGAGTACACGCTACAGGTTGCTGCTCTGCTGGGTGCTGTCAACCCCGTTTAGCCGCAACAAAAAAAGTTTAAAAAAAAGTAAAAAAAAAAAAGTTAAAAAAAGTTATTAAAAAAAGTTTTAAAAAAAAAAGTTTAAAAAAGTTAAAAAAAAAATTTAAAAAAAAGTTATAAAAAAAATAAAGTTTAAAAAAGTATTAAAAAAAATCATTTTATTTTCCCCCACCCAAATAAAAATATGTCCAAGCGTCCTACTTCCAGCACTTCCCAGGCAAGGAGTGCAACAGCAGGCGGTGAGGTAGGAGAAGTGGCAGCACCAGGCCCGGTGGCAGCCGGGGTAATAGGCGTGGCAGCAGGGTGCAGCTATCCCTGACGCCCACTGGTCATGTAAAAACCACACAGCCAGCGGTTCTAGATTGGCTTACCCAATACTCCAGTTCAGCAACCCACGGTCCTCTGTCGTCTGGCAGTTCTTCCGCCTGGGGAAAGATAAGCACATCGCTTTGTGCCTGCAACATCGATGCGAAAGCATATGGAAAGGCAACACCAACAGGCCTGGAAGAACCGTGACCCCAATACCACCTCCTGTCAGGATGTACCATACACTGCAGATCCCATCATGCAGCATCCTCTCAGTGGAACTCAGGGCTCGTCAGCCTCAGGTGCCAGCACCAGCACAGTGTCACTGCCATGTACACCGCTAATGAGGCAGCAATCCGTGACTGAGTCCATGGGCAGACGTCAGGTGTATTCCAGCAGCCATCCCATGGCCCAGAAACTGACCGGACACCTGGTTAAGCTGCTGGTGCTTCAGTCCCTGCCCTTCAACCTTGTGGACTCCCAGCCTTTCAGGGATTTCATGGCGTGTGCGCACCCCAGATGGCGAGTCCCCAGAAGACCATCAGGAAGTTGGCCCATTCTTGCCACTGTCACCTCCACGGTGCTTTAGGGGGCCAGCAGCGGGAAGCACAAGTTCTGCCTCCACCACCTTGCAACCATCCGCCGCTTTGACTGCAGTCCAACCTGCCCCGGTGTCTTACCACCGATGTCAAGCCCGGCGCTCTCAGGCTGTCCTCCATTTGGTGAGCCTGGGTGAACGGAGCCACAGTGGGCAGGAGCTCCTCCGGACCATCAGGGAGGAGATAGATCAATGGCTGACCCCAAGTCAACTAACGGTGGGAAGTGTGGTAGCAGACAATGGGAGGAACATTGTCTCTGCAGTGCAGCAGGGAGGGCTGAGTCATACACCTTGTATGGCACATGTGATAAACCTCATAGTGCACAGGTTTCTTTAATCATTTCCTGCACTACAAGACCTTCTGAGGATGTCACGCAGAGTGTGCAAACACTTCAGCCACTCCTACACTGCAAGGAACACCCTGCTCAGGATCCAGAGACAGTGCAGTCTGCCCCAACATCGGCTAATCTGCGACGTGCCAACACGCTGGAATTCTGCCCTCCATATGCTGGACCGCCTGTACGAGCAAAGGTCAGCCGTTACAGACTACCTCATGGGGCAATCAGGCAGCTTCACACCGCACTGCGACTTCCAAGTCAAACACTGGCAGATGATGTATGAAATCTGCCAACTGTTGATCCCTTTTGAGGACGCAACTCTGTTTGTGAGCAGGCATGACTATGGGATCAACGACATCATCCCACTCAGGGCCGTAGCTATAGGGGGTGCAGAGGTAGCAGTCGCTACCGGGCCCAGGAGCCTGAGGGGGCCCAAAGACCCTTGTGCCGCATAAGAAGACACCAGTATTATAGAAAGTGCATGCTGGTTAATTTACACCTCTGGCTTTAGGGAAGGGGCTAGGTCAAGAATTTGGCATGTTGGTGGGCAATTCAATTTTTGCCTCAGACAGCACGAAGGCCATGTGCCTCCCTGCCCCTGGCCACAAATGACTAAGGGAAGGGGGGCCCAAGCTAAACTCTTGAACCTGGGCCCATGAGCCTTTAGCTACGCCCCTGATCCCACTCATCCATATTCTGGAAATTGCGCTGAAAACCATCGTCAGCGAGGATTCCCAGGCCACCACTCCAAGGCTGAACATCGCCTTGAGCCCAGAGATGGATGAAGTGCAGATGGAGGGTGAGGAGGAGGAAGATGTCTACGCCCAGCCATTCCACACACCGCCACCTGGCTTCTCTGCCTCTCAATCACAGGAGGAGATGGAGGATGAGGTGGTAGAGGAAGAGGAGGAAGACCCCAGCAGACCCTGGAACTATACCGAGGACAGTGGAGAGGAGAGGCGCTCATTGTCCTTGGTGCAGATGGCAAGGTGCCTGCGGGAGTGTCTCAGGAATGACAGCCGGATTGTGGACATCCGCCAGAGGGACCAATACTGGCTGGCCACCCTGGTGGACCCTCGCTTCCGCCGCAAAATGGCTGAATTTTTTCCGCCATCAGAGAGGGGGGCAAAACTGGTGTACTACCGGGACCTACTCACCAGTCAGTTGGTCTCAACTTACCAGCAAGACCAGCCAGGTTCCCAGACAACATCCTCTCGGGGGGGAACCAGCGCGCTCCACTACCACCACCACTAGTGGAGGCATGAGAAGTCGCTACAGCCTCCAATCGCTGATGAGCGATTTCATGCAGCCAGCTGCTGAAGAGGGGACACAACACCGGACTCATGGCGTGGACCAGCATGAGCTCACCCACCAGGTCACTGCCTACCTGGATTGTACCCTGCCCCAAAGTGTCACCGACCCCGTGCAGTACTGGGCAGAGAAACTGGACATTTGGCCTCAACTGGCAGAGTTTTCTTTGGCTCTGCTGTCCTGCCCAACCAGTAGTGTTGAATCAGAGAGGGTGTTCAGTGTGGCGGGTAACATCGTAACACCACAAAGAACGAGGCTCTCTTGCCACAGTGTTGAGATGCTGACTTTTATAAAGATGAATCGTGCCTGGATTACATCGGATTATACCACCCCCCTGCCTGATGTGAATGACTAAGTCATCAGTCACCCGTCTTGCATGGCAATCCGTGTGTCCAAGAAACTGACCTTAATATCCTAAATATGTGGCCAACGTAAAAATCCGTAATTTAACTTATTAAGTAATGTTCCCCCCTTAGACCCCAAATTAAACAAAATCACCTTAAAAATTCCCTACTTAATTCGGATACATTTGAATAAACAGAACCCCATCTCCAAATTTAATGCCCATGGTGTGCTGGCCATTTAACATCTCCACACCAGCTAAATGCCTCACACCGGTGCACTGTCCAACCCATACCCCAAGAACAGTACCATCCCTAAAATAATCCCCACGACTATGCTTCACAAAGTGGGGATTTCACCTTTTGTGAACTATAGCCATGGGGTTCTATCCCTGGCACCTGTGCCAAGGGACACTACTCACCGTTTTGTGAGCGGGTACTAACTGTTCTTTAGGTATTTTGTTGATATCATGAGAGTAGTAAAATCTTGCACCGCAAATCCCGATGGGGTTCTTCTCTGTGCGAATGATTTCACGCTTCTCATGCAGTCACGCGTGGAATAAGGCTGTCTATGGGGTATATATCACGGAGGCTGCTGTCCTTCAACTGTGATATAAAAAACCTCTACAGTTAGTTACAGCAACAAACAGTTGCTGAAAGGCAGGTTAACTTGCCTTATTTATGGGTGCCTTTACAATGGGATGCTTTTTTGGGGTTCTCTGCTGCCTAAAATCCACAGCGCATCGTTGGCTGATTTTATGCCACCTTCAGTACTATGGGGCTGGACGCAAATACCCAGTTCAGTGCAGAACTGCGTATGTCCGAACGGCACCATAGTACTGAACGCCGTTTGGTGAACGGTATAAAAATGCCCTGTGGATTTTACTCAGCAGACCCGCAGCCACATGTGAAGGTACCCATAGGGTGAGGTTTTTTTGGAGTGACCAAAGAGAGGGCGGGAACGTCACTCCCATACCCCATCAGGGGTTTTTCCCCTACCCACTTTAAAAGATAAGTCCAGGCAATTTCCAGGCAATTTCTGTGCCCTTACTTGAACCAGAAACTTATAAATTGCCCGGACTTATCCTTTAAAGGAAAACTGTCGTCAAAAATTAGAAATATATCTAAAATGTTAAAACATGCAATGTAAGTTTTAGAATTTTTTGTGCTTAATTTTTTTTTTTTTTACCATTAAAGGAAATATTGAAAAAATTCATAATAATTGTGTAGAACTTCCTATGTTGACCAGCAGGGGGAGCACAACTGAAAAGTTGAGTGTAGGGAAGCCGTTTGTAGCCCAGTGCTATAAAGTGTTATCTGGCTATTCCCACCTCCTGTGACATCACGCTGCTCTTACTTGCTTATCTGATAACAAGAGATTGTCTTCCACAATACAGTGTCCAGCGGCCATCTTGTTGTGGTCTGCAGTGTGATAGCATAGGAGGCACAGTAATCAATGTTATTTCCAATTGTGATTCTGATTATTCCTCCACCACAGGGATTTTCTCCACTGACAGGTAGTAGAGTTAGGGTGGTAGTGCATGACTGAGTTTGATCTGAGAAACTCTTTCATTGTGCGTTACTTCCACCACCCCTGGGATCTGGCCCTTGTCTTTGTACGCCTCTTCCTGGTCTGCGCCCCTGGGCCCTTATCTGTGCCCCACTCCCTCTTTGTCTGCGCCTCTCTGGTTCTTGTCTCAGCTGCCCCCTGCTATCCCTGTACTGTGACATCACTGTGTTTATTATCCTGTACTGTGACATCACTGTGTTTATTATCTCTGTACGGTGACATCACTGTGTTTATTATCCCTGTACTGTGACATCACTGTGTTTATTATCTCTGTACTGTGACATCACTGCGTTTATTATCTCTGGACTGTGACATCACTGCGTTTATTATTCCTGTACTGTGACATCATTGTGTTTATTATCTCTGTACGGTGACATCACTGTGTTTATTATCCCTGGACTGTGACATCACTGTGTTTATTATCTCTGTACTGTGACATCACTGTGTATTATCTCTGTACGGTGACATCACTGTGTTATTATCTCTGTAGGTGACATCTCCTGTACCTTTATCTCTGTACGGTGACATCACTGTGTTTATTATCTCTGTACTGTGACATCACTGTGTTTGTTATCCCTATACTGTGACATCACTGTGTTTATTATCCCTGTACAGTGACATCACTGTGTTTATTATCCCTGTACAGTGACTTCGCTGTGTGTATTATCCCAGTGCAGGAAGAGGTAAGTGGTCTGTGTTTGTGTGTTTGTTTTCTATTTTTCAGGGTCGTGAATGCAGAGGACTACGTCGGATTCGGTGGACTACGTCGGACCAGCTTTTTTTTTTTTTTTTTTTTTAATAAAATGGTCAAACAGGGGTCTGGGGGAGTGTTTATTTCAATAAAATGTTTTATACTTGTGTGTGTGTGTGTGTTTTTTTTTACAATACTACAGTTTTAGTAATTAGGGCTATCTACAGACGGCCCTGATTACTAATACTGGGCTTAGTGCTTGCTGGTATGGCAGGCCAGCACTAACCCCAACATCTATTACCTCGGCACCCACCGCCACCAGGGGAGCCGGGAAGAGCCAGGTACCCGCAGGAACGGACCTTCTAAATTGAGGGTCTGGCTCTGGGGCGGCTGCAAGCTGGTACCATTAGGCTGGGAAGGGCCAATAACCGTGTCCCTTCCCACCCTGGTAGTGCCAGGCTGCTGCTGCTGGTTGTATCTGGCTGGCGAAGGAAAAAAGGGGGGGACCCCACGCCATTTTATAAAAATTTATTGAATTATTTTTGGTTTTAAACCAGCAGAAACCTGGTGGCTATGGCGCCCTCTGCCTGTGCAAGTGGGCGCCATCTTTAGAGGTCCCCAGCAAAGTGTATGAGACTAGACAAATCTCATGTACACTTTGCGAAATCTGCACCATGTCAATTGTTTTCTTTGTGCAGATTTCACCCTTAAATTGTGCGGATTTGTGTGCTTTTTTTGTATGGTTTTGAAGCGGAATTCATGCAGATTACCCTGCAGGTACCCTGAGGGGGGACTGAAAGTTTACAAAAAATTGTTTCCCAATATTGTGTATAAAATAAATGAACAAATAAACATAATTGGTATCAAAATGGCAAAATATTAAAATATAAATATAGTTATCCTTCTCCCTGAAAAAGATTAAATAAAAAGTGATCAAAACATTGTATGTACCAAATAACTACAGTTTGTCCTACAAAAAGAAAGTCCCCACATAGCTCTGTAGATGGAAATATAAAAAAAGTTATGGGTGTCAGAATATGGCAATGCAAAGAAAATATTTTTTTAAAGGATTTTTGGGATCATTTATCAAACTGGTGTAAAGTAGATCTGGCTTAGTTGCCCATAGCAACCAATCAGATTCCACATTTCATTTTCCAAAGGAGCTGTCAAAAGTGAAAGATGAAATATGATTGGTTTCTATGGGCAACTAAGCCAGTTCTACTTTACACCAGTTTGATAAATGACCCCATTTATTTTTTAAAAAGTAGTAAAACATAAAAAATATATACATTTGTATTGCTGTAATTATATTGACCCACAGAATAAGGTGGTCATGTCACTTTTAGTGTACAGAGAACGCCGTAAAAACAAAACCCAAAAAACAACGGTAGAATTGCAGGTATATTTTTTTATTTTACCTGTATTTTTAATACTCAATAAATTAAATGGTGCCATAAGAAATACAACTTGACCCACAAAAAACAAGCCTTTACATGATGTATCATGTGAACAGAAAGGTAAAAAAGTTATGGAAGGTGGGGCGGAAAAAACAGAGACAACAAAAAGTGGCCTGATTCCAAAGGTGTTAATATACATATTGACATTTGTAAGGCCAGATATATATATGCATTTTCTGATACAGTTTTGAGCTAAAGTCGGGAGTGACTTATTATGGAATAAAAAGGGCATAAGGATAGAGAGACAGAGGGCCTAACAGGCTACCTACCAATATACTACTCACAGGTATAATTCACCACAAAACAGAAGTTGTGCAGTGTTATTATAACAGCGATCAGTGTGTGAAAGGTTTGAATCCCCTTGTGGGAATAACAAATTAATAAAATATTTACAAATATCTTAAAATAAGGCCAAAAAAATCTTCATATGTCAAAAAGTACATGCCAAATACTTAACTTAAATCCTTAAATTTTCAATATTTCCATTTTTGTTTTTTACTCCCAGCCCTCCAAAAGCCAAACCTTTTTTATTTTTTCATTCACATGGCTGTATGAGGGCTTGTTTTTTGCAGGACAAGATACACTTTCTAATGGCACCATATATGGTAGCATAAAATGTGGTGGTAAGAAGGAAAAAAAATTCAAATGGGGTGGAATTATAAAAAAAAACAAAAAACATTCCACAACAGTTTTATGGGGATTTTCATACCATTTCCTATGAGGTAAAACTGACATATTAGTTTTATTTTCCAGGACAGTATGATTATAGTGAAACCACACATGTATAGTTTTTCTTGCGTTTTAATACTGAAAAAAATGTGATTTTTTTTTCTTTTCATCACTATACTCTGACCCCTCTAACTTTTTTGTAGTTATGTGTAAAGAGCTGTGTGAGGGGCGATCTGTTCAATTATACCATTGGATGTGTACGTCTTTGTGATCACTTTTTATTAAATTTTTGGGGGGAGGTGAAGAGACCAAAATACAGCAAATTGGCCATTTTCCGTTTCACCGTTTGCCGTATGGGGGGGAAAATATATATATATATATATATATATATATATATATATATATATAGTGGACTTTTCTATTTAGCTCACTAGTCTGAGCAAGTCCAATGCCATAGAGACCCAGACAGACTTTAAGGTTTCCAAAGCGCGTCCCTTTCCGGCATTTATTGTCAGCATAAACAGACACCACAGGGTGCAAGGTTCAAAAAGAAAACATAACATAAAGAAAATACTGCTCGTCTGAGCGCTAACTAGACAGTAACATACCTGACTGTCCCAAATACACAGATTAACAGCAACCTGTACCTTCTGCTCACAAGCAGAGCGACCACCCAGTTTGGCTCTCTCTCACATAATGCAGCCTGGGTCTTTAGGTAGGCCTCAGCCAGCTGCATTAATCAAGTGGCTGCAGAGTAACTTGTTCCAGGGCTAGGAACGGACCCCCTCACCATGTATAGGTGAGAAACCTAGGTGGAATACATATACCATTTAACACTTTACCCATACCTCCCAACTTTTGAAAATTGCAAAGAGGGACAATATGTGCGGTGTGCATCACGGCAGTTTTTCATACTAGGCCACACCTCTAACTCCGCCCAAAGCATAATTACTAGAGCCCCTGCGGCAATTATTTTCTTGTGTTTCAATGTCCATACAAATATTAGCACATAAATCATCAGATTATAGATATTTTAAGGTCCAAATTGTACCAAATAATGAAGTTCTGGTCTAATTTATAGGTAGAAACCATACAGACACTTTAGTAAGGAGCAATTTAGTAAATTTATTAATGCACATTTATGCATTAATCTTCCAGGTCAAAAAGAGGGACATTTAAGGATAAAAGAGGGACAGAGGCACTTGGGTCAAAAAGAGGGACTGTCCCTCCAAAAGAGGGACACTTGGGAGGTATGCTTTACCTCAGGGCTGGCCAACCTGAGGCTCTCCAGCTGTTGTAAAACTACAACTCCCACCATGCCCTGCTGTAGGCTGATAGCTGTAGGCAGACTGGGCATGCTGGGAGTTGTAGTTTTGCAACAGCTGGAGAGCCACAGGTTGGCCAGCCCTGCTTTACCTGCTGCCACCTTACATACCCTCCCCCTCTGCTCAGAACTGTGGGGAAGAGCACCATGTGCCCCTAGACAGTGGACCCGTGACAACACATCCGCATTGCCTTGCTCTGTGCCTGCACAATGTTCAACAAAAAATTTGAAGTCTTGCAATGCCAAAAACCACTGAGTCACTCTCGCATTCTTCCCTTTATTTTGTGCCATCCATTTTAATAGTGAATGATCAGTGATCAACCTAAATTGTCTCCCCAGCAGATAATACCTAAGGGACTCAATGGCCCATTTAAGGGCTAAGCATTCCTTTCTATTATTGCATAATTCTTTTCTGCGGAGGATAACTTTCTACTAAGGTACATGATGGGATGTTTCTCACCATTAACCACCTGAGAAAGGATGGCTCCTAACTAGAGATGAGCGAGCAGTAAAATGCTCGGGTGCTCGTTATTCGAGTCGAACTTTTCCCGATGCTCGGGTGCTAGTTTCGAATAACAAACCCCATTGAAGTCAATGGGAGACTCGAGCATTTTTGCAGGGGACCAAGGCTCTGCCTAGGGAAGGCTGGGTGAAAACCTGGAAACCTCAGAAAATGATGGAAACACCACGGAAATGGACAGGAAACAGCAGGGGCAGCATGCATGGATGCCTCCGAGGCTGCCTAATCCCACCATTACCCCAAATTCTCCTAGTGGGGCATGTGTGGTATCGATTCTTCTCAGTTTAATACCGTATACGTCCCCTATCTTGGGACCCTATATTTCATGGATTTTTCGACCACGGAAAATGGAAAAAGAGCTTGCTCTGGCCAGGGGAGTGTCTTTCCTACTGCAGCTAAGGGGACGTGTCCATGCTCTGCCTATCACAGGTCAGGCGGCAATTAAAAGAAGAAACAAAAAAAACATCAGTACAATATCTAATACGTCCCCTATCCGGATAAATTGTTTGGAGAGAGGGCCTGTAGGTGGGGGGCAGGCTGGGGGGAAGGAGGTTTCGCTGGAAGAGCCAGAGGAGTGCCCCCTGGGCTAGCGTGTGTGGTGGTGACAACAGCCGGAATGGATTTGGAAAAACTGTCGCATCAACCGGTACGGTATCGATTCTTCTCAGTTTAATACCGTATACGTCCCCTATCTTGGGACCCTATATTTCATGGATTTTTCGACCACGGAAAACAGAAAAAGAGCTTGCTCTGGCCAGGGGAGTGTCTTTCCAACTGCAGCTAAGGGGACGTGTCCATGCTCTGCCTATCACAGGTCAGGAGGCAATTAAAAGAAGAACAAAAAAAAACATCAGTACAATATCTAATACGTCCCCTATCCGGGTAAATTGTTTGGAGAGAGGGCCTGTAGGTGGGGGGCAGGCTGGGGGGAAGGAGGTTTCGCTGGAAGAGCCAGAGGAGTGCCCCCTGGGCTAGCGTGTGTGGTGGTGACAACAGCCGGATGGATTTGTAAAAACTCTAGCATCAACCGGTATGGTATCGATTCTTCTCAGTTTAATACCGTATACGTCCCCTATCTTGGGACCCTATATTTCATGGATTCTTCGACCATGGAAAATTGAAAAAGAGCTTGCTCTGGCCAGGGGAGTGTCTTTCCCACTGCAGCTAAGGGGACGTGTCCATGCTCTGCCTATCACAGGTCAGGAGGCAATTAAGAGAAGAAAAACAAAAAACATCAGTACAATATCTAATACGTCCCCTATCCGGGTAAATTGTTTGGAGAGAGGGCCTGTAGGTGGGGGGCAGGCTGGGGGAAGGAGGTTTCGCTGGAAGAGCCAGAGGAGTGCCCCCTGGGCTAGCGTGTGTGGTGGTGATAACAGCCGGATGTAGTTAGAATGACGACGCAGGACCCCAACTTAAAAATTTAGCATCAACCGGTACAGTCGTAAATTATGAGATTGATCAAGTGTGGTATGTCTTCTATGTATACTACTCAGTTTAATACCGTATATGGCAGCTATCCGGAAAAATAGTTTGGAGAGAGAGAAAGATAGGACAAAGACGTAAATTGTTTGGAGAGAGGGCCTGTAGGTGGGGTGGCAGGCTGGGGGGAAGGAGGTTGAGCTGGAAGAGCCAGAGGAGTGCCCCCTGGGCTAGCGTGTGTGGTGGTGACAACAGCCGGATGTAGTTAGAATGACGACGCAGGACCCCAACTTAAAAATTTAGCCTCAACCGGTACAATTGTCAATTATGAGCTCGATCAAGTGTGGCATGACTTTTTAGATGGAGATTGCATGTGGTTACGTACTCCCTGGAACTCCATAGTCACCCCTTCTCTGATGTGCTACCCCAGAACATTCTCTGCCCCAATTCGCAAGACCTTTTGCAGTCTGCGTGTGCTGACAGTGGGGATTTACCAGTGTTGTCTGAGGAGGTGGTGGACAATGGCGAGACACAGGTGTCGGGGGGTGATGTAGTTGTATGGGAAGCAAGTTACAGTGGGGACTCCTTGGGGGGACTTTCTCATGATCGGACAGATTCAACTTGGGTGGATCAGGCACAGGAACAGATCAATTTTTTTTTTTTTTTTTGTGTTTATTTAACTTTTATTTAGCACAAATAACCACAGAGATATTTATTCGTTATCTTCGCTGCGCAGTCTGGCATTGGGGTTCATCACTTTGATGGCGAGCTGTGCCGCTCTCTCCACAATGGTCTTTAGGTTCTTTGAGGAGACGTCGTGGGCGATTTCTGCACAGAAGGACTTGTTGCTCATCAACAGAACCTCGAGCTCCTTGACATTGTGGACAAGGAATTTGCGGAACCTTGTGGGCAGCATGTATTTGGTCTTCTAGTTGCTACCAAATCCAATGTTGGGCAATATAGATACGCAGGTAATATTATTTTTCACACTTATCCCAAAAATAAAATTTACGCAGTTTGCGCAAATAAAACTGGAA
>ONZH01028955.1:0-32455 GCA_900303285.1 Rhinella marina
AAATGACTTGGTTGTATTCTGTGACGTACAGAAAGTGTCACCTGGACAGTATATACGGATGGGAGCTAGTGTGCTGAACTGTGACACACAGAAAGGTTACACGCAGCTGATTAAAATGGATTTGTATCACTGAGCTAAAACAACTGAAAAAATATTTTTTTTTTATATTTTGTTTTTTTGGGAACGTGACGTGCAGGAACTATGGTAGAACTGAGTGACACCCTGTTAACGGTGGCTATTTAGTCTGCGACCCAGACAAATGTCGCACAGAGAGTTTTCTGGATCACGCTGTAGATGATATTGGTAGCAAATGACTTGGTTGTATTCTGTGACGTACAGAAAGTGTCACCTGGATAGTATATATGGATTGGAGTGAGTGTGCTGAACTGTGACACACAGAATGGTTCCACACTGCTGTGTGCAATGGATTTGTATCACTGAGATAGAAGAATAAAAAAAAAAAAACAGGGTTAGATATGGCGATAGCTGCACTACTAGTGCCAGCCAGCCAGCCAAGCCAGGAGACAAAAAAAAAATTTCTTTTAGCCCTTAGAAGGGCTGTTGGGTTCTTTGTGGGTAATTCCTGCCTCACAGAGAACTAAATTCAGGCCCTAACACTGTCCCTGAAAGGCAGCAGCTCTATCCCTAACGACATCCAGAGGGCATCTGAGCCGAGCACCGCGGCCAGTCACTAGTATATTCCAGGGTCACCTGATCAGGCCAGCCAACCCCTGCTATCGACTTGTAAGGGCCCCACGTGATGCTGGGTGTACCGTAGAGTCTCCTGGCTGTGTTTATAGGCGCCAAAAAAGCACGATGCGGAAGTTGCCATTTCCTCGAGTATGGCGAGATACTCGTCCGAGCTGCGAGTACTTACGAGTACCCTAATACTCGAACGAGCACCAAGCTCGGACGAGTATGCTCGCTCATCTCTAATCGTATCCTCTCAGGGGGTCGACATCACACAATATCTTCAAAACACGGGGATTTTCAGGTCTAACTCAGTTTTATTGGCACCAGCACACCAAAACAAATCATAAAAACAACACCTGCCCGGCTGGGCTCTGACTAAACATAGTTCAGCTAACTCACCTAAATACATACGCTGTTCACACACAGCTTTTAAGTGCAGCTTCCTCTGCCGATCAGTCCAGCAGCCTCCTGGCTGTGACTCCAACCTACTTTTGGGGGGAGATTGTCCAATAGTCCTCCCGACTATGACCGTGTGACCCTCTTCTCCTAGGGTCACTGGGCCCCCCAAACTTCCAGGCTACACTGAGCCTTGTGGCCCCTCAGCCCTCATGGCTGAGACCACACACATAGAGCCTCCACAGGCTCCAACCTCTCAGGCCTCCTCAGCCCTTCTCCCTCTCAAAGGCTTCCTCAGCCTTGTGGCCCCCCCAGCCCTGCTGGCTGGGACCACACGGGCCCTCTCCAGGTCTGTTCCCTGGGGCCTTCTCTCTCCCTGTAACAAACAGTTTAGGTTAACTTATCCCTGCCTGATTAATCCAGCTGGCCTCACCTGGGGCCAGGGAAAACCTGTGACGGATTAGGGTGTGTGGACTGGAAGACCCCCACTTCCAACCTGTCTCCCAGTCTAAGAAATCCAGCCCATGCAACATTAAACAAAAACCAGCTCCAGCAACTATGCTTGCTGAAGCTATAGCACTTCGGGATTTCAGTTCTCACCTGGCTAAACTGATAACCCAGGCGAGATACACACCCCACACCTCACATTACTACACACATCACCACAGCATGTATAGAGAAAATAAACTATATATGTATATGTATGGCCCTAAAGAATGTGAATATGAATAACCATCATGACCATATTGTACATGCCTTGATCAGAGGCAAATATCAATAGTCTAATGACCAAGGGTATATATTGACCTAGTGACCAAAGATATATGTTAACATCACAGTGATCACTAATGTTGCACATGATCAGACTACAGATACTCCGAATAGCAAAAAGAAGTTAAACATGATTTGCTATAGATGCATTATATGATGTTACCAAGCTCGGACGCCAGTAATATTAGTTATTATTACAAAAAGTACTGGCATTGATATATGAGGAAAGAAGGTAGCGGACGCCAGTAATGAAAGTTACACACCAAACAAGGAAAAGCACTCGATTCACATAAAATCTGCGCAGTGGACAAGAAAGAATGGTAAAGCACCTAACAATAATATCCACATATTATGATATCAGAAAACTTTATTAGTAAAAAACATTACAATGATTGACAGACAGTGAAATACATGTGAAAGGGAAAATGGAAAATGCAGGGGCGCCGTCCTGCAGGGACACCTCCAGACCAAAAAACTCCACAGTAAAGTAAATACTGCCCACCAGAAAAATTATAGTAGGGAGAAATCTTACAGTTTGATATCACGCCTAAATGTGCCCAAAATCTAGAATCGGTATAGATACAATCAAATATAAATGCACAAAGAAAACAAAAATCAAAGCAAGGGATAAATACCCAGGAACAGAGCAGTGGAGCTGGTACGGAGGGTGACCTGCAGGAAGGCGTCCCTTCCCAACGCCGTTTCGCCCTAAGGCTTCTTCTGGGGAATGCCTTAGGGCGAAAATAAAATTTTATCTGAAATTCGGATCGAAGTAAATTAGTTTGGCTTCAATTTGATCAACACCACATATTAGAGCTGGTCAGAAATCTCAGACTTTTCTTTTTCTTTCAGTAGGAAAAGAATTACCCAAAAGCTTAGCTAGGAAATATATACAATAAATATTGTCCTAGAGTTGGTACGGTACATATGATATATAAGAAAGCTCACATAGCTCACAGGAACCAAATCTATACTGATAGTGGGGTGAGATGACAATAAGTGATGTCACATTTAGTCTTCTGGTTGGGTTTCTGGGCCATAATGACACTTTACAAAAGTACTGTTTTCTGGGTGCAGTTCCACTGTAGGAATTCCCTCCTGGGTTTAGGAAGTTGTTTAGCCATCAGATTTCTCACCAATTTTGGCTTTTGGTGGATAATAGGGTAGCAGACTTGAGAGAAACCACGAGAAAGACAAACTTATCTTAAAGGGGTTGTCTCATCTTGCCTAATGGGGGCATATCGCTAGGATATGCCCCCATTGTCTTATAGGTGCGGGTCCCACCGCTGGGACCCGCACCTATATCGAGAACGGGGCCCCGAAAGCGAACGGGGGCGCACTGCGCATGCGCAGCCGCCTCCATTCATTTTCAATGTGGCCGGCGAAGATAGCCAAGCGCTGGCTCGGCTATTTCTGTCGGCTCCATAGAAATGAATAGGAGCGGTGGCCGCGCAAGCGCGGTGCGCTCCCATTCATTTCTATGGGGAGCCGGCTTGGTGGTGGCCGGACCGGAGTCCTCCAGCCACCACCTTGCGGGGCCCCGTTCTCGATATAGGTGCGGGTCCCAACGGTGGGACCCGCACCTATAAGACAATGGGGGCATATCCTAGCGATATGCCCCCATTAGGCAAGATGAGACAACCCCTTTAAGCTTTGGTGATGATGACTATCAATTCCCAAATGTTTTGATGGCTTCCAGTTCCGATAGTGTGGTTTTATGGAGGCCTTTTTGCTTTTGTAGAGCGCTTTCAATAGATTGCATCTTTGTCCACATTTTTGAACTTTATTAGTAGCACTTGGGTGGTAAAAGCATGTACTCTACCTTTAAAAATTTGTTGGCTACAGATTAGTTTTTATAAATGAGTTGAATGTTGACCTAGAGGGTAAAAAACCTATAGATCTCAGTGAGTCTATCCTGAATAACTCATCAACCAGAGAACCAAGGTTCCCAGGTGAACCCAACAAAAACTACCAGAAGATCTGCAGAAGACAACCCCATTTGAAGAACCGCAGCAGAGCAGACCTTGTGCTCCAAGTTTTTATCAATTTTATGAATGATATTCTTATAGTTGACATAGTAGGTAAACCCTCAGTATAATGTCTTCTGGTGGACTTAAGGTTTCTTTGTCCATCGTTGAGCATTTCCAATGACCAGTCTTGAAGAGTCAGAAGAAACTTTCTGCCTTTTTATCGCTCGCCTTACAGGAAAGAAACATAAGGATATTATATTACACACAACATGTTGACTATATATTAAGAAAACTACAAATAGAAACATTACTCATCAAAAGCAAATATGACTCCATCTCTGATGAAACTCGAGGAACAATAAAGGAGATTTAAGATGCGACATAAACAAAATCATAAAGCATAAAGAAAAAAATCCATTTAAATATAGTGGGAACTGTAGCAGCAGTCAGAACCATGACAGAAATGTTGATCAATGATGATTAATGATCTTTTGCCTAAAAGACAAACTACTGTGTCACCGCGTTATGAATTCATTTGTTACAATAAGGCGCTGGTGCTGTGGATCAGCATTTTCTCCAGCCTGTAGATTAATGATCAGTATTCTCTTAACTTTATGTCATACATTGGATCAAAGTGTGTGAATAAGGTTAAGGACTCCCGGGAATTCATCAAAGTCATATATTGTTGAGACAAAGAAGGACCCTGTGTTGATGTGTTTTCATGTTGTGTATTTATTTAGCTTAAAGTAATATTTCATATCGGTGTTGCTCAGGATTCTATGGAAATTGTCATTTTCAGGGGATGCTGTAATAGATTCAAAGGAGGAGTATTGGGGGAGGGGGTTCATAAGTATAAATTCTTAGACTTTTCTATTATAACAAAAAATAAATAAATAACAACAACTATTGTTATTATTATTATTATTATTATTATTATTATTATTATTATTTGTGAATTAACGACATTTTTAAAGGGTGGATCCAGATGTGGCAGATATTTCCCCCCTTGGATTTTTACCACAAACTGTTTCAAATCTGCAATAAAAACGTAGATTGCATAAGAACATGTAAACATGTACACAGGGTTCCTCCCAGACTACAAATACATACCTTGTAGTAGTATTATTATTATTATTATTATTATTATTATTTTAGATATAAATCTACATCCATATTGTGATGGTTTTCTAAGGTTACTAAGGATGGGTTCAGATTTTGCAGATATTTATTCTGCTTCAAAGTTTTCTACAAATTTGTATCAAATCTGCAGGGAATATGTGGTAAAATCTACATGTACTTTTTTATTATTATTGAGATTATTTTTATATTTCTTTTTCTCCTTCAAATTCTCAATGCATCAGCAGTAAAATCTGCATGTGTTATACACTGGTTTTGATACTGATTTGGTGCAAAGTTTACCCTTTGCATTGTAAAGTACGGTAACCATTAGGGGCTTAGCTGTAGGGGATGCAGTGGAAGCCGCTGCTTTGGGGCCCAAACTCAAAAGGGGCCCACACAGGAATGGAACTAAAAGATTTTTTGTTTTATGGACCCCATCAACAGTATTATACAATAACATTATATACAGAGATACTGTAGGAAATGGACAGAGCAGCTGCTGGGTCCTGCCTTCACTAGCCACAGGAGTGAGGGTTTTACAGGAGAAGGAGATTGCAAAGAAGTTGCTGAGGGGGCTTATTCAAAAATTTGCTATGAGGACCTCCTTTCTAATTATGCCACTGATAATCATGGTGAACCTCTGTGGCAATTTCATAAGAGAGACGGCATGATGAAAATAATTATAGATTCTTTTAGCACCATTGCAGTATTTTTATTAAATGTTATACTGATAACAAAATATATCATTATTATTATATTATATACATTTACATCCATTAAGATGTTTTTATGATGCTTTTGTCAGGTTGGATTCATAAATTATAAACATTTCCCCAGCAGATTCCATCACACAATGGCCGGAAATCTGCAATAAAGCCAATGAAATATCAACTGTAAAATCAGAATTAATGCTGAGCAAATCTTCAGAAATTTGATCCAGGTCCAATTTGACTGAATTGATGCATCCAATTTGACTGAAGGCATCCAAATTGTTTCGACCTGAATCAAAGGAGCTTCAAATGCCCTGAAAAACGGTGGACAACACTCTGGTGTTTCTCTCTCTCGCTCTCGCTCTCTCTCTCTCTTGCAATTTTCTCTCTCTCAAAAATACTGATTCTATAACATACAAATTTTGATTCTACAGAATCAGTTTTCTTATCTCTAGTCAGTGTGTGTTATGATTATTTCCAATATTTATTATAATATAATAATAATAATAATAATAATAATAATAATAATAATAATAATAATAATTATTATTATTATTATTATTATTATTATTATTATCCATGTCTTCATCATCAACATGTCCTACAGATGCATTTATATTTTTACCCATCGGTAATATTTCTTTTAGGACCATGTAAGAAAACTAATCTCCTGCGGCAGTGGAGCTGCCAGAGGGCCATAAGAGGGCCATAAAATACTGTATCTCACCCAGAGGAAGTGGGAAGGGGGATGAGAAGAAGAAAGGCTGGGAGAAAATAGTGTTTTTCCTCCATGTGTGCATCAGCCTGCCTGTTAACTCCTTCACCCCAGAGGGTTTTTTCGGTTATGCATTTTCGTTTTGCGCTCCCTGCCTTCAAACAGCCATAACTGTTTTATTTTTCTGTTCACATAGCTGTATTTAATATTTAATTTGCATACGGTGTAGTGGGAAGTGGGAAAAAAATTCCAAATCGGGTGAAATTGCAAAAAAACGCTATTCCGCTACAGTTCTACGGGTTTCTTATTTACAGCGTTCGATGTTCATTAAAACTGACCAGTTACTTTCATTCTACTGGTCAGTACGAATCCGGCAATACCTAATATGTATAGTTTTTCCTGCGCTTAGATGGTGATAAAATAATTATAAAGTTGGCCTTTTGTTTTTGTTTTTGTTTTTTTCCTTGTCATATCTTGACCCCTATAACTTTTTGGTATTTATGTGTACGGAGCTGTATGGGGGCTAATTTTTTGTGGGGCGGTCTGAAGTTTTTATTGATACCATTCTGGGGTGTGTATGACTTTTTGATCACAAATCGCCATTTGGACGCTTTTTTCCGCCACACAATTCGCCGTATTGGAATTTTTTTTTTTATATTTTAAAAGTACGGGCGTTTTCGGTCACGGTGATACCCATGGTGTCTATATTTATTGTTATTCAGGTATTTATTTTTTCATTATACGGAAAGGGGGGTGATTTGAACTTTTATATATTTTTTATTTTTTATATATTTTTTTAACTTTTTTAATTTTTTTTCTGACTATTTTAAAGCTCAAATATGAGCTGATATATTGTGTTTTTTTTCTTTATGAGCAATCAGGGATTTACTAGATGGAGTTAAATCCCATAATTGCTTATTTCTTATCCTGGCCTGCCATCTAGTGGCGAGAATAAGAATTGCAGTTTGAAAATTGTAATCCTCACCAGCGAGGATTACAGTTTTCATATGGTGTACAGACACCCCGATTGGCCACTCGGGGCATCTGTACACCAGCTGGAAGCGTACGCTTCCGGGTTCAGACGCATCCTGATGCCTTGATCACGTGTGATCACGGCATCAGAAGGCCCTAGAAGATGCCGCCGATGGCGGTAAGTAGCGGCAAATCTCTGCTGTTAGAAACCCGCGAGCGGGCGTCATGTCCCCGCACAGCACCAGCGCCGTACATGTACGGCGCTGGTCGGGAAGGGGTTAATAAGAGCTAATTAGCAGCCAGCTGAGGAGCTTATGTAAAGGTGGGCTGGGCTCCTCAATCAGGGCTCCCAGTCTGGGCAGGAACCAGGCCGCGCCAGGGCCTGTGGTAGTCGGGACCCTCTAACCCTTTGTAGAGTAAGCATCGTGGTGTGTTTTGTAGACCCAGATCCCGATAGAGAGGGACAAATACTGTGTAGTCAGTGGCCATACGGCCGAGGATTTGTTTTTTATGAGTTGTTTGGATTGCTGTAAAACTGCAGACGGCGAGAAGACGGCGATCCCGGCGATCCTGGAGAAATAAATGACCCCGAGTTGTCACACTCCACTTTAATAACCATCAACCCAGTGCAGTCCAATGAAGTCTATTATACCATAGATTCTCATCATTTATATCTTATGAAGTCAGACTCCAGTTAAACCTGAGACTCACAAAGGCTTTCTTGCTCACAAATCCATCCAGGTGTGGAAAATACCAACTGCATCCAAAAAACGTTCTGTTTATTTCTTGACCAGAAGTGACAGCTGACTGCCAAACCAGAAAGGATATGCCAGGACTCTGGGTGTAATGGAAAATGATGCCTCATCACAAAGATTAAAGTGAACGGAAAAGAAAGTGTCATCAACCAAATTACGCACTTCATATCATGTGGCTGATGGATTCCGAAATAGATTCTGAAAATTCAGTTAAGTGTATAAATTATATGTCTCTTAGAGGTCTACATCATGGGATCTGGGTCAGTCTTTTCGCCTCACCTATTTGAATAGGACCTCCATTTAACTTGCACAGACAAGTTCTTCTTAATCTTTTAATGAAACCAGATGTTGATGTTGGACGTTAAGTGAAACCAGAGCTGATATTGGACATTGTACATTACCCTTTTGAACTTTTATGGCGTGTGCCCACCTCTGGGACCCAAGAAATCAGGAAAATAAGCTTCTTTTGACCTCATCGCAGATTGCCAGTCTCTTCTCTCTAAATCTACTTAATTGATGCATATGAGGGTTAGATAAAGAATCCAGCAAGGGTGCAAGAGTCGAAAGAGGTAGGACCCACTTCCCAGGCATAAATTATAATGATGGGGGTACCTCTTCAAAAGGCTTTGAGAGATGTTCTTGTAAGACTCGTTTCAGACAGGCGTGTCGGGTCTATAAAATATTTCCAGGACTGATTGTGGCTCAGCTGACTCACTGCCTTACGGTGCTCAATGATGCTGTTAGTTCCAAGCCGATCACAAGGCTACCATCCTGTACTCCCAGCATAATTTCAGAACTGCATTTATAACATGAACCGAATTTCAGGGACTTCACATGCTCATCTGAAATTAGCCTAAGCGAATTAAAAGTTACATTAAAAAGTGGGATTCACCCTCTCAGGACATTGATCTTACAGTAGAGTGGAAAAAGGCTACAAAGAGAATTTCTTACTAGGGAGGACTCGGTGAGTTTTCAATGGACATCATGTTATATTTGATTTTCCTTTTGGTGATTGTTCAGGAGAATGATAGATGTAACCCTAGTTATCTTGTACATTGTGCCAGCCTGGATAGCATGTGCTGCATCTGTAAATACCTTTGGATAAGTTCCTACACAGATGGAAGCTGATTGTTTGGAGGTCCTAACAACGTTGCAACCAGTGATGTGCAAAGAGTACTGTGCAATAAAATGAAGATGCGGCGGGTCCATGGTGATTGATAAGTAATAACAATTCTAACACTTTCCACACAATTAAAGTCCTTGCTTCTTCCACACCCACCAAGTCCATACTTCCTTTAAGGAGTTAATGTTTAAGACCAGAGGATTCTTTTGACTTCACACCCATTCTATTGAGCGTCAAGTGGATTGTGGTTTAGGCTAGGTTTATCTGTGGTGCAGTTACCATTTTTCTGTTCTACTATAGGAATCTATGCTCGGTCCAGGTGCCCAATGGATCCTACTGACTATACCGAGGTCCTTTGAGTTTCCATTCCGCCGGAAAAAATACCAATATTTTGTCTCGATTTTTTTTGCTGGAATCGGTGACTAATGGAACCTTAGCTGCGGATGTGAATCTAAGCTTAGAGGGTCCACAGTTTGGTATGTGTTCATAAAACCGATATAATAGATGTAGCCAGAATGGCCAAACCAATGGCTTAGAAAAATTTTCTCTTGTGGACACAAGCAGTGCAGGACTGAAGTTCCTTGTGCCCAACAGAGGAGATGATTCTGAGTGCCTACCCTCTGTGTATACAGGACATGTGAGCATTCATGGTAATTTTTGTTATCATACAGGATATATCATCAATAAGATTTAACAGGACACCTGGTTCAGACAGAGACTGCTAAGGCCCTTGTGCAAAAGTATGTGCCCCCCTTGTTATGTTTCAGTATAATCTATAACAGTTGTTAACCATACTTTACATGCAGTGAAATAGACTTGGAAGCATTGGTATTTTCTTGATTATATAATGATGGACCACTTCTGATTGCCCGTTATGCTGATACACAGACTGCAGAAAAGGTATATACATTCAGCTCACATTGATCTTTGTGGCCCTGGTTTAGTAGGGGCTCATTATTGTGTCTAGGCTATGGGCAACCGGAAGTTCCTCTGATACACAAGGTTCCTAACAGGGGCGTAACTACCATAGCGGCAGACCATGCGACTGCTATGGGGCCCAGGATAACAGGGGCCCAGTCTTAGTTGGGATTATCTCCTCTTCTACAGTAGGTGAAAACTTGGACTCTACCCTTTAAAGGAACAACATTTAGCAAATGAAGCAGTGGAAAAATGGCCCAAGGGTCATTGAAAAGGGTTTAGGCGGAAACCCTTCTGTCCTGTGAGGGGGGCCTGGCTTGATCCTTGCTATGGGGCCCTTACTTTTTTATGTACACCACTGGTTCCTGGGAAGAATTTATTCATACTTCATCGAATTGCTTTGACGAAATTCTCTCAGTATATACCCATTCTAAATTACAAGCCTTTCAAATAACATGGTTGTTTTGCAACCCTTGGGCCACATTTTCCTGTTTTCTACATGTCTTATGTCTTTAGATGTTTAAATATCCAAACACATTCTCAGTGAAAGATGAATATTTACTGTACCAGTAAATGCTGGAAGGGTTCTCTTGTAGACCGCAAATACCATTATAAAATGCAATAGTCTCATGTTTGCTAATTGCCAGTAAAAGAGATATAAGTTATGCTTAAATTTCACATTCTTGGCCTTTAACACCAAGAAATCACTGTCTTCTATTTACACTCTAAGTGAGAAAGCCATAAATTATGCATGACAACAGCTTTCAGCGCTATTTATGACAATTACAGCACAAGAAACATGTGAAAGCATTTTTTTGCGGAGTAATTTCTCCTGTCCTCTATATTTAACCCATCTTAGAGGCAATAAAACAAATCATATTTAGATCGCTTTGCCGGTGATTTACTTTAAACCATGCTTGCTTTTCTAAATGGGTATGTGTGACTGGGTATAGGAAGGCATGGATGTTACCATGGTTCTAATATTAAAGCTTAACGTAACTAATCTGTCTGATATCCTATGGAATTCCAGTACTAACATTCAATGGAAAGTCAAGTTGGGTTTGCAGCATTGATAGTAAGGGGTAATAATAGCACAAGCTATGCAGGTTCTTGACCTATAAAATAGATAGAAGACATCATGCATGTAGAAGAACTGTCTAGGTGCTTATACAGCCAGGTGTGCACCACCAATGAGGCCAGGTGAGGCGATCGCCTCAGGCAGCACCAGGTAGGGAGGGGCAAGAGGGGGCAGTAGAAGGGCCATGGCAAATGAGCTCTTTCATTGTGGAAAAGGGTTTAACCACCTAACTGTTTTGCCCGTGTCCAGCTCCGGCAGTGTGAAAAGTAGCTAACTGGAGGGGGAAGAGCTGCTTTAGATGGTGATATCTCCTCAATGGTAGCAACTAGAGACATGCACTGGTCTTGCCTGAAAGCTGACAGTCCAGGCTTTCATACAAAATGACAGCTAAAGTCCAAGCAACAGAGGAGAAATCACTTTTAGGAATTGGGAATAATCGCGAGTAAAACCTGTTTTTACTTTCACTTTCAGCTGCATTCACAGCATCCTGACTTCTATCAGTGATATATTTCTCTGTCCTGATGATTTGGTATTGTATGAAAGCCTTGACTGTCAGATTTCAAACAAGATCAGTTACATGTTTCTAGCTGCTACCATTCAGGAGGTGGCAGCAGTTAAAGCAGCCCTCCCCCCCTCCAGTTAGCTATTTTTCCCGCTGCTGGAGCTGGACTCTGGCAAAACGGTTAGGGGATTAAGTTAAAAAATTGCCATGGGGAAGGGGCGCCATTTCAGTTTTCTCCACAGGAAAAAGAAAGGCTAGGTGAACCCCTGTATATAGCGGCACCTGGAATCCCTACAGATCTGTACTCTGAAGCTTTAGGAACACCATGTGCTACCATATGGCATTTTTGGCAGTTTATTGCAAAGGTAATCTCACCTCAAGGGAGAATACCTCCATAATACAACATCCAACATCACAATTTGTTTCTATATGTACAGATGTGTTCATTGTTAACTGGGTTGTCTAATCTCGCTTGGATATGCCACCAATGTCAGATAGGTGCCAGCCCCATTTCTCCACAATTTGGACTCCCAAAGTGAGCGAGGAGCAGCCATGCATGCACGACTGCCCTCCACTCATTTCGATGGGACTGCCAAAATTAGTTGAGTGCTGGCTCAGCTATCCCCGGCAGTCCTATAGAAATGAATGGAGTGATGGCTGCACTCGAGTGGTGTGCTCTCCTTCACTTTTGGGGCCCCAATCTGGAGATAGATGTGGGTCCCAGAGGTGAGACCCCCATCTATCTGAAATTGGTGACATATCCTAGAGATAGCTCTCCAACCTCTCCAAGACTTGAATCAACTTTATTACTTGGTTAAGTTATAAAATCTTTTACATGAATAATGATAGGTCGTAAAAATGGCATCATTGAAGATCCACCACCAGCATCAAGATCCTCCACCAGTTCTAAATGTAAGACAGCTTCCGAGTCAACCCTGCTCACTCCACGCCCATTTAGACCTGGCGTGAGTCGGAAATGCCGCAACCTGTGTCCGAAATATGCCTAATTTAGGCATGTTTTAGATTGATAAATGACCCCCTTATAGCATAAACAACTCCCAACAGAGCATTAGAAAATCTTGTTTTTTATCAGATTGGTTATCTTGTGGCATGGGGAGCCAAGAGAAAAAGTAAGGAAGGACATAACTGTATCTAACGGGAAAAAAACAAACAAAAAACAATTACATGCATCTAAATACAATTATAGTTATGCAGAAGTAGATACAATATGGCTCAGTACAACTGTTTAGCTTGTGAGGAACCATGATAGAGCTCTGTGCATGAGCCCTAAGAGGGGCATAAAGATTATACTACAACATAAAGAATAGGAGCATCTACCAGGGGTTGGCCTATCAGGGACATTGATGGAATACCACTAATATATACCATTAATGTTAGAATGGTTGAGTCCCTCAACTTCTATTTAAAAAATAGTGTTCCCAAAGTGAAGGAGAGCACAATGCACAGTGTACTGCTCAAGCGCCACCACCTCCACATTTACTGCTATGGGACTGATGGAAATAGCTGAGTCTGTTCTTGTCTATTCTTGGACTTTCCATAGCGGTGAACCTCCATGGTGCATGCATGGCTGTCCTCTGTTCAATTTGGAGGTCTAGAGGTCAGAACTGGGGACCCACATCTATCCTAGTGATAGACCATCAATGTCCCAGATGGGATTGCCCCTTTAAGTGAATGGGTCTCAGCTGCAATTCTCATCTCAGCCTATGGACAAGGGTGTTGCTGTTTTGGGTATGTGATCCCTTCAGACTGTTGTATGCTAAACGTAGACTACACAAAATTTTCAGGCGCATTAGATTTATTATTTTTTTACACAGCGCTTAGCATGGGATGCAAAGACGAGCAGGAGGTGATTTGTGTCATTGAATAAAATGAGTCATCACAACACCTGAAAAATCCATCTCCCTAACTGGTCTGTCCTTACTGGAAAAAAAAAATAATCATTTCCGTGCTCCAATACCTGGAAAGGATGTTATTGGACTGCGAGCCAAGAGGAGGCTTAAGTAATGCAAGCCTGAAATAGCGAAATGCAAGCGCACGACTTTTCTTCTTCCTTCTAAGTATTTCATTACC
The DNA here is from genome assembly GCA_900303285.1 of Rhinella marina. Classification (NCBI taxonomy): domain Eukaryota; kingdom Metazoa; phylum Chordata; class Amphibia; order Anura; family Bufonidae; genus Rhinella; species Rhinella marina. The sequence continues at coordinate 13,814 of ONZH01028955.1, forward strand.
GCAGTTAATGGGTGGCCAATTTGCTAAAGGCATTGTGTATTCTTGATGACAGGCCGGTCTCTATAAAAGCATCGAGTCAGATCTTTTTTATGAACAATTAATGGAGTCTATCCAAAGCAAATTAATTTTATTGTGGAGGTTGAACAAGGTGATAGTATATCTCTCGTAGATGCCTCGCTGTCGGGAGAGAATGATAGTTGGTGAGGTTTTAAACGGTTCCACACCGCCACTGCCGCTGGCAGTTATCTATGTAATAGGTCCGTTCACCCTTTTTGCTGTGGAAAGATCTTTTATTTCTTGGCACAGCTTAAAGAGCAATCTGTGCATGGTTTGGCGGTTTTAAGCATTTCGGCATACATATATTTTCTAAAATGCTTGATACGTTGAATTCTACTATAATACACAGCCACAGCTTCCTCCGCGCATTTACATTTTCTAAAAGTTTCTCATCTGGATCTAACATTTCCCTAATATTTATAAGAAATAAAATGTCAGCTCTTCAATTCCTCTGAATATAAATTTTTGTTCACGCTGAAGCACGCAATATGTAGCATGGCGCTAATTCTATACCATAGCTTTCATTTCGCTAAGGTAGTTGACCAGATTTGAAACCCCTTTGAGCAGCCTCTCCCCACCAAACCTGTGAGGAAATGCATACTTACCTGATCTTCACCGCACTCCAGTTTCCTGCTTGTCAACTTCCAAAGTAGACGGGGGTCATGTGTGCTGGCTGCAGCGGTAATGTGTCCTCCAAGTGGCACATCACTGGGTTACGTGCTGCTTGAGGGACACATCACCACCGGAGCACAGCGAACGAAAGGAGCAAGAACTGAGCAGCGAGAAGCAAAGACAGTAAGTATGCTTCCCTCTACCCGTCCAGCAGGGAGGGGGCTGCTCAAAATGGTTTCAAAGCTGGACAATCCTTTTCACAGAGCAGTTTGACGTTTTTGCAATTTGTTTTTTTTTTACTCCCTGGTTTACTAGAGCCATGCCATTCTGTATGAGAATAACTGAGCTAGTGTGACCAGATATATTATACAACTAAGGACTCATGCACATGACTGTATGTAGTTTGCAGTCCGCAAAAATGGATCTGAAAAAAAAACCACAGATGACGTCCGTGTGCATTCTGTATTTTGAGGACCGTTACAGCTGGCCCCTAATAGAACAGTCTTATCCTTGTCTGTAATGCGGACAATAATAGAACATAATTGTTTTGCGGAATGTACAAGGAGCAACTTTTTTTTTGTGGATTCATTGAAATGAATGGTTACACATATAGTCCTCAAAAAAAAAATGAAATGGACATGGAAAGAGAATACGTCTGTGGGCATGAGCCCTAATGAGCACAGAATTTTGTACCTGGCAACCCTATACCATCGAGGTTGACGTTCCCTTTAAGTGGGACATCCGAAAATTGTTATTAAAGGGGTATTTCTATCTTAGAATTGTTTCCTCCGCTCTCAACCTCCTGCCTGGACCATAATTACTGAAATTTTGAAATATAAATTTAGGACATCTTGGACCACCAGGAACACACCCAAAATGCTTTAACATGCCCACGAACCACCTCCCTTTTGCTGACCGGTTATTGAGTTTGTTCCAGAAAACATCCGACCTGTTGACAAGTATAAGTATGCTGGATCTGGTGACTGGGGGTGGTAGGGTCCTCTGATTCAGCTGAGAGGACTATGCTAGGCTGTTTCCATTGCTGCCTGACAAATGAATATGAGTTATGGAAACAACATAGCATAGCCCACTTGCCTCAATAGCTCCACCAGCCCTACCCACAGGATTCAGGAGGGACAGCTGGTGTGGTTTGGCACTGTCCCTAGAGTAGGACCTAGGTCTATAAGATATTTATGGTATAGCCACAGAATAGTTAAAGGGGTTCTCCGAGTTATATATATTGATGACCTATCCTCAGGACAGGAAGCGATTGGAAATGAATGGGGCGGTGAGATGTAATTACACCTACTCACCACTACTCCCGTGTCGGCCAGCATGTAAACATTGAAGAGGAGGCAGCGCTGATATGGCGCATGCCTCCTTTTCAAACAGCTGATCGGCAGGGATGCCGGGTGTTGGATATTCCTGAGGATAGGTCATCAATATATATATATAACTCGGAGAACCCCTTTAAGATAAGAATGCCCCTTTAATGTAGGAGAATGACAATCCTCCCACAGAAGATCTGAAATCCTGCTTTGGAAAATCAGATCAGGTTCTTATTTTGAGTTCTGATACTATACTATAGACTATAAGACTATAACTCTAGGAATATCCTGACAGTCACAAAGCATGCTAGGAGTTGTAGTTTTGCAGTGTTAGGAGAGTCACACCTGCCTTCTAGGGTTTTCTAATGCTTTCTTGCATTTTTTTAGAATTTCAATGGCAGCATAAGCTAAATCCATATTCATCAGAGCGGTGTCAGCTTCTCTGTGCTGTAAATATCCAATCGAATCTATGTAGCGGTTTTATTCTGGCACGTGGAGGCTTTGCAGAGAAATGTTAACAAGACATTTCTGTAATGTAGTTTCAATTTAGTTTCGAGATGGATCACTCTGCTGCATCAGATCCCTGGCAGCTGCCAGAATCTATTGATTTTCCTTCCCAATCCTCGTGTTTATCTCGTTTGTATTTTGCTATCCAGTGCAATTTGGTTGACCAGATAAGTGAAAGAATTTTTCTGTTTCTAGTCTGCAAATATTACCTTGGCTTACGCTCACCTTTTGCTGACCTTCATCAGTTTTGATTTGGCAGCCTTACTTGGGGCCAATAGATCTGTCCATCTTTTCAAGTGTCATCCCTGCTGCATTGTAATGGTTGACTAGAAAACTGCGCCTGTGCCTTTTCTCACAGCCAAGGTGATAAAATACAAGACAAAGCATCAAACAAGATGGACGCTTCTTGATACTTTGGTTGTACTTGCAGCTCTTGAATAAGATTACAATTAAAGGGGTTATCCCATGACTAATGTAAAAAATGAAAATCAGATATCATATAGTACATGACAACTTCTTTCTAACAAAGCTAGAACCAGCCCTGTACCTTACATGGATCCAGATATCTCCCCATTCATTGCTCTGCTAGATTTATATCAAGCTGACAGCCCAAGGGGAGTGTCTTCTCTGCTGCAACCAAAGGGGGCGTGTCCATTCTACTGCAGCTCTCTCCCTATGACAACTCAGGAGGCAGTTGAAGGATGAAACTGATCATGTGTGAGCCGGACAAAGAAATAATAAAAAAAAAAAAAAACAGCAGGTGGCGCTATACAGATACATTTCAATAATTCAGCGGCTATGCAAACTTTTTTATATATTCATATTTTTTGTGGGAGTGCCGACAAATTTGGTGACTATATTTTAATTTTTCTATCCTACCTTCTCGAGAGCCATAATTAAGTTTTCCATTGACATAGTCATATGAGGGCTTATTGTGTTGCATTTTTAATGGCATCATCTCTGTATATTTGTAAATATTTAATAATCAAAATTTTGCAAACATAGACTAGACAGGCCAAAGATGTGCCATATTTACAACACTGAACGATATGTTGGTGAGCCAGACTTATACAGCGAACAATGCACCATTAGACTGTTTAGCCTAAATTCACATTATCTTCTTCATATGCCAGAATGTTCACATTGTTGCATCTTAGGCTACTTTCACACTAGCGTTTTAAAATTCTGGTATTGAGTTCCGTCATAGGGGCTCAATACCGGAATAAAACGGTTCAGTTTTGTCCCCATTCATTGTCAATGGGGACAAAACTGAACTGAAGACAACGGAGGCTCCTAGAAGCATTCCGTGCCATCTTCAGACCGGAGAACAAACCGCAGCATACTGCGGTTTGCTCTCCGGTCCAGGCATCCGCACCAAATGTGGTGTGACACAATGGTGAACGGATCCGTCCTCCATTGACTTTCAATGGAGTTTATGATGGATCCGTCACCTGCACACATACACACACATATAAACATACACAGACATATACACATACAAATACACATACATACGATTCCACCAGGCGCCCAGCAGAGGGGGCTGTGGGGAATCGTCACCTGTGTGTGCCGTCCTGCTCCTCCGACGCTCTGGAGACCTGCCAGGAGCATGTAAGTATGTATGTGTTTTTGTCTGTGTATATGTGTGTGTGTCTGTGGGTATGTATGCACTGTGTGACATGTGTGGGGCCGGAGCGCGGTTCCGGCTCCACACATGTCCCTGCAGCAGTCCTGATCCAGCAGCACCCTTCACCTGCCAGATCCGGACTGCTGCTAGTGTGAAAGAGGCCTTAAGCCACGCTCCTTTGTGGTAGACTACTCCCCTTTGGCACTAAGCCACCCCCTGCCAGCTAAGTCTAAAAAAGGGTCTAAAACCCTATTTTTTGGTGCAAATTACACCTGAATTTTGGAATATCTTGAATGAAAAATGTTTGAGGTGATAAATAACCATTTATGACGATCACCATGTCAGATAAATAACATAATATTTGAATATTTTAGAGATTTTGTATGAGGCAACACCAATTATGTTTATTTTTTACATTTCTTTTATGTGATAAGTAGGAAAATTGATTGAATTTTTAATATTTGCATTTTTATTTAGTTTTATCTATAGTTAATTACATAGTTAATATGGCTGAAAAAAAATATAAGTCCCTGAAGTTCAATCAGGGGATAAGTGGGGACACAAATCCCAGAAGGATTTTTTTTTTAAATCCCTTTAAGGGACTTGAACCTATAATCACTTAATCACTTGTACAATACATGTAATACAAGCAGAAGAAGTAGATTGCTAATACTAATCCTGTTAAGGATTGTTATATGTGTGGCAAAGGATAGGCATCCTTGTGAGTTATGTTGATTTTTGTGTAGTCCATGCAGAACCATGCTACTACCATCTTTTTTTTTTTCTCGACGAGGAAGGGGACTTTGGCATTTTTCATCTCTTGTATCATTTTTTGACAGGTTGATACATGGCTGGTGGTACTGGCCACTACTTCTCTTTGATTGGAGGATGGGATCCAGTTGGAATTGTGTGCTGGATCATGCTGGCTTCTCCAAGTCCAAGAGATGTTTGCTAAAGGCCTGGTGATTTTCATTTACATTGATTATTCTTTAAATCAGATCTGCAGGTGTGATCGTAGGGAGTGAATTTTGTCCACCATTGCATAGCTAAAGTCTTGTCTTGGGTGGTCAGCTTCTAGGCAGACGGGGTGATGGGTAGTAGCTTCTGACACAATCACAATGTTTCGGAAGGTGACTAAGAGCAATTGAGATGCAACAGGGTAGTGGTAATATGATACTGTTGTTGCTCAGGTTCAGATGCAGACAGGTACTGTACTTTGTCATGGGAGACATTCACTATGGTTCTTGCAGCCGGTACCAGAGGGAGCTCTTCCAGGTGGATGGGTTCCATCAGGATCAAAAGTGTTGTCATCAAGGACTAGCACTACAATGTTTTCTTTCTGTGTTGTTTCCAAGAACCCATACACAGGCTCTGGAAAAACGGCCAAGTATGGCGAATACTACAAGTAAAAGCTCCGGCTACAGGTCCCTTAGCACTGCTGCCCTGTGCCACCTTCTCCTTTTTTTAGAGCTCGAGGTCTGGCTGGAAGTGGACCCCTTTTGCTTATCTATTCCAGACATTTGTCACTTTACTCTGTGGCCCTGCAGCTGCTCTTTGCCCCTGTCTCTCCCTATCTCTCCCAGTCTCTCTTTCCATGCTTGATTAATTACTAGCCCTGAACTGGCCCTGCACTTGCCTTGCAGTATCCCTGATATGTGTAATATGGATTCCCAGAGCAATTACACCCCAATTTTCACAAAACAGGTCTCAGAGTCTCAGAACTTCACACACAGTGCTTCTGCTCATCTCAGCAGTCGCAGCAGAAGTGATGTGTCACTGGCTTTCGAGCCTGAGCCAATCAGAGCAAGCCCTGCCCACTAGGTCAGGTGACCGCTTTCTTCCCGGGCTTTTGCGCGCGATAAACCAACGAACAGTAAAAGCGTATAGAGTAACTTATATGTAGCAATAGCGTATAATTTTTAGGACAAACTACGTAGCGAATGTGTACAAAGCCGAAGTGAATCACCTTATATTTGGATTCGCTTCGCAGCTGCAAATTTCCAAGATTCAATACGAATCAACGAATCGCTTCGCTCATCTCTACCTACAACATTGTGCCAAATATACCAGTGTGTAAATTATGACTACTTAAGTTTTGACGAAAAAAAAATATTTTATATGTATGCATATGAACTGTGAAAAGAACTGAAGGAGGTCCTACCAGTCAGTGGAGCCCAACCGCTCCCATTATGTGTGAGCCCAGCATCTCCCCTTGTCCTAGACCCCTCCTAGCTCCTCCAATGTCATTCTGATGCTACACTGTAATCCCACGCGAGCGCGTTTACTTGTCACCTGAGCGCTTGCGCGGTCTCTCATCTATTTGCTGGCATCAGACTCATGGAAAGAATTGCAGATGTGCCAGTTAATTTTTTAAAGCTGGCACAGTGTAATGCGATGGAAAAATTTATCCAACCAGCAAAGAAGGCAATATGGACAATAATAATGAATTAGTAAGTGCCTTAAAGGGGTATTCCCATCTCACAAATGTGGTTTCTATAGTTAGCTATAGCCATACCAATATTATTACACATCACACACATCAGTCAGTCTGTTGCCCCTGGTTACGGCCACCAGAGCCATGTAGTAGTGGTGGTCAGCTTGCTCCTTTTCAAACCCGCTCTGAGATAACTGCTGTATTGTGAACGCAGATTGCATGAGCATGCGGAGACACATCTTAGGGTACTTTCACATCTGCGTTTTTGGACGCTACCAGTCCAAAATGCAATGATCAGGATCCGTCCAAAACGCAGACTTTATAAACGGATCCTGCTCCATAGAGATGAATTGATCTTGGAACAGGATCCACTTCTCTGCGTTTTGGAAACGCAGACAAAAATGCTACAACCCTAAGATGTGTCACCGCATGCTCATGCAATGTGCGTTTACGATACAGCAGTTACCTCAGAGCGGGTTTGAACAAGAGCAAGCCGGCCACCACTAATACATGGCAGCGGTGGCCGTAACTAGAGGCAACGGCCTGACTGATGTGTGTGGGACAATGGATATACAAATAGGGAAATCTTCTAAATGGTACATTTTATATAAATACATTCTATTAGTAATAATATTGGTATGGCTATATCTAACGATACAAACTACATTTGTGAGATGGGAATAGCCCTTTAAGTAAGTGTATTAAGTAAGTGTATTAAATTTGTCTAAAAGATAAATGCCATTATCTGAAGTGAGACACTGCCTTTAAGATGCTGGAACCTTTTTGCTTATATGTTCCGCACAGAGGACTGAAAGGAGATGGATTGCTGCTTACGCATGTTTCTTTCAAGATGGCCATAACTTTCGATGGGTTACAGCTGTATTTTTCTTTGTACTGGAATTTCCATTAAATGATTTTAATGATTCCATTAAAAGTCTTCACCTCTCGTCAGATAAAATGGCTGCCCTACATAGAATTATTTTCCGTAAAGGTTACAATACTTCAAATCTCTGTTCGAAGAAAAAGGTAAGAATACCGTTATTTCAATATCTAAAAGTGGACAATATCCAACAAATGTTAAAAATCATCTGTGTCCACTAAAACCCAATTAACAGAATTTCTCCTGTCCGTACAGAGCAAGGAATTGTAAAGCTATGAAGAAAGATCAATGTTATATTAGCTGAGCACACAGATAAAGCTCTCCAGTGGACTGAACTATGAAATTATGAGAATTCCAATAAAGCAGATAGATTGCCAGCTTGAAAGAAAAAGTCACAACAAAACTTCCTGGAGGTTTTTCTACCAGCCTAGAGCCTCATTAATTTCAGTGAAGTGCACGACCAGAATACAAAAACTACAGTCTATAAAAAATAAAAATAAATAATAAATAAAAAAAAAATAAAGTGCAAGGATAACTGGCATTAACTTCCTAAACTAAGGGTCTACATTCCAAAGAGGTAGACCATCGAGCTACCATGGGACCCATGGGTTGTCCAGTATAGACTAGCCTTATTGTCCTTCCAATGGCCTTCAAAATAAACTTGCAAATTTGTACCTATGAAACTGGCTGACCTGTTACATATGCACTTGGCAGATAAAGTGGTGGTCCTATGTTCATATGTGCCTGCATTTCTGATAAAAATGAGGTTTTAATATATGCAAATGAGCCTCTAGGAGCAACGAGGGAGTTACCATTACACCTACAGGCTGAGCCCTTTGCACTGATTGACTTTAGGAGAAGACAGGGCCAGGATCATGTTTTCACTGCCTGGTCCTGTCAATCAAAATGTAGAGGGAACATCATTTGCAGAGAGAGCAGAGCCTCTAGGTGTAGTGATAACGCCCCTGTGGCTCCTAGAAGGTCATTTGCATATATTAAAACCTCATTTTTCTCAGCAATGCAGGCACATATGAACATGGGACCAACACAGATGTCTTCAGCTGCCAAGTGCACATGCAGGTCACATGGTAAGGATCACACAAACAGCCTGTCTCCTCCTAAACCATGTGACTGATCACATGGTCATGACATCATTGAAGGTCCTTGCAAGCTATGGTGAATGGAGTGTTTCTTCTCTGCCTTGTCCTGTCAATCAACAGAGCCTCTAGGAGCACGGGTAACGTCCCTTGCACCTAGAGGCCTTATTAGCATAAAATAAAAGTTCATTTTATATAAAAATGGGGGCACCAGTAAATAAAACAGATATATATTTGGAATCAGGTGACATTAGCACATCTCTAATGTCAGCCTGATTCATACCGAAAAAACTGGTGACAGAAACCCTTTAAAGGTTGTTTTCCAGGAGTTTTGTATTGATGACCTGTCCTCTGAATAGGTCATCAGTATCTGATCGTGGGGGGACAACAACGGACAATCAGCTGTTAAGAAGGCACCGGTGATCACAGTAACGCTGATGCCTTCTCTCAGCAAACCAAGCACAGCACTGTACGCTGTATAGCGGCTGTCCTTGGATTCGCAGCTCAGCTCTATTCACTTCTATGGGGCTGTGCTGAGCCGATGAACATGACATCACACGGCCTAGGCAAAGCTAGAGAATGCCGTGGTACTACTGTGAAAGCTGGTGCCATCTCACCAGCTGATTGACATGGGTCCAGGGTGTTGGACCCCCACTAATCAGATAAAAGTTCTGGAAAACCACTTTAAGGTACCCCTATAGGTAAATCTACCCCATGGCCCAACCAGTTATATTTTAGAACATTGACCCAGATTTACTAATCATAATGATGGTGTAAGTTTAGACCTTCACCAGATTTATCAAAGTGGCTTAGGCTGGATAATAGACACTTTTCACTGATTGGCTTACTCTTTTTTTTTTGCTAGAATTGAACCAATATTTTGGCACAAAACGGTTCATATTAGGCATGCCTGCTTTCATGTGAAGCTCTACAAACCCTAGATGTACCATGTTGAATCAATTTGTGCCATTTTGTGCCACAACTTAGACAGATTTTTGGCCCAGATACATTAGTAAATTTGGGTTATTGTTCATATGGGACAAACTGGTTTTGCCGCGTTTTCCAAAAACTACTAAAAAAAACCCATTTACTTATCTCCACCAATTCCACCAATACCACGGCTGCACAATAACGTTCCATTATTGCTCTGGTCCTCCCCAAAGAAATTATTGTCTGAAGTGTGGAGCTGCATTTATTTTTATTTTTTTGCACAGGGACAAATCATCACATTCTGACAGCCCCAACTTTAAAAATCAATTTATTTGTATATTGCTCAGTTTTCCAGATACAAGAAGTTAGCTTTTAATTTTGATCACAAAATTCTTGGCATAAATGATTCATCACATGTGAATGGTTTTTATAGTTTTTGTGATGTTTATTACATAAAGTTTATATAAGATTTATTGTCGTAAAATATTTTGTGGTGTCATTTTAGATTTTTTTTTTATTTTTTGCTTATTTATTTTTCAATTTTGAACTATTTGAATTTTTATCAGGTTACCCGTATGTGCAGTTCTCCTGTCACCTAATTAGTGAAGGTACTTGGGTCAAATCCTTACTAGTTATACATTAAGGGCCTATCCCATGAATAGGCCAGTAATAGAGATGAGTGAATCTATTCTGAAAATTAGAAATTTTACCCAAATTTCTCCCCAAATTCTAATTCTAACCTAAACAATCTGAATTTTGTGTGATTTAATTGGAAGAAACAAGGATGAAAAGCAGAGACTTTTCCAAGTAATCAGAGAGCACTTTTGATTTGGGTCATTTCTTTGGACCTGAATTAAATCAGACTGGCAATTTGGTAAAATAGGACCAGAATTTTAAGAAGTTAGCTCATCTATAGTCAATAAGATGAATCCTGAAAAAAAAACATTGTATAACTAACCAATAAACTACATGCATTTAAATTGTTGTCAACTTTTTAGGGTGGTCATTAGTTTTTAGGGAAATTAAGTATCCGAAGTGGACTTTGATCCAAATTTCAGGGAAAATTTCATTAGCTGTGAAGCTGAATTTTCTTGTGCTTCGTGCTGATCCATCAATTTTCTCTGTAATGGGATTAAAAAAAAAATCCTGCTTACCTCATCCATTTGAGCGTGAAGAGGCTGCCTCTGCCATCTTGATTGAAGATCCCACGCCAAATCTTGTGCGCAGTGACATATGACGCCACCATGCCGGCCCTCGTGATGACTTCCTCACGCACCGTGCGGGAACTTCAGTCAGATGGCAGTGGTGGCTTCTTCACGCTCAAATGGATAATGTCAGTGTTATTTATTTATTTATTTAACCAATTAACCCCTGAAAGCCCTTAGGCTAGGGCTACAACGTGACGTTTGGCGCGACAATAAGTCGCGTGGCGTATACGGTACACTGCACTGCAACATGTGTTGCGCGACATTGATGTCGCACCAATGTTGCGCAACATATTCTGTAATGGTAGTCAATGGTGTTGCACTGCGACATGCAACATGCTGCGACTGCGTTGGATTTATTGCGACTGTCGTGCCACAGTTGCAGCATGTCGCAGTGCGACATCATTGACTACCATTATAAAAATTTTCACGCAACTTTTGTTTGCCAAGAAGTTGCACGACAACTGTCACCATGTAGCCCTAGCCTAGCTTTACTATTTTACAGTAAAATCCCTTGTTAAATGTGCACATAGTTTTGAGTTAAAAAAGGGTCTCCGTGAGAAAAGTATGATAATTTTACGGCTTTCCGTATGAATAAAGACAAACTTTGCCTCAAATACTACATAGTAGAAAGTTTGGGCTGAATTTTTATAGCGCTACATTTGTTCTGCATTATTTCAGGAGCATAATGGAGCAGGAATCAGCTTATGGTAAGAGCCTCCTGCAATCTGATAAAGAATTATTTCTTTTTCCATTTGTTGATGCATGATCGTAGGAGGTGAATAGTCGCACATAAAGCCTGTGTGAAAGCAGAACAAGACTGTGCTGAGACTCCCCAGACAATGTGATTGCTTGCTAACAATAGGTAATGCAGGGCTCAGCGCTCGATACACATCTCATCATCCTGCATTCCACTTCTAATAGTAGTACCAAACTCAACAAACTATCAGTATTAATAAAAAACAAAAATATGCTGTAGAATTAACCATTGCTGTAGGATGTACATTTTGGATTATTTTGATTTCTGTGATTCAGGGTAAGAGTCCTGACACACATCTATTTTTTTTTTACCACTAAGGCCCCTTTCACACGAGCGAGTTTTCCGCGCGGGTGCAATGCGTGATGTGAACGCATTGCACCCGCACTGAATCCTGACCCATTAATTTCAATAGGTCTTTTCAGATGAGCGTTTTTTTTCACGCATCACTTCTGCGTTGCGTGAAAATCGCAGCATGTTCTATATTCTGCGTTTTTCACGCAGCCCTGGCCCCATAGAAGTGAATGGGGCTGCGTTAAAAACGCATTGCATCCGCAAGCAAGTGCGGATGCAATGCGTTTTTCACTGATGGTTGCTTAGAGATGTTGTTTGTAAACATTCAGTTTTTTTTCACGCGCGTGAAAAACGCATCAAAACGCATTGCACCCGCGCGGAAAAAACGGAACAACTAAACGCAATCGCAGACAAAACTGACTGAACTTGCTTGCAGAATGGTGCGAGTTTTCCTGAACGCATCCTGAACGCATCCGGACCGAATCCGCGACGCTCGTGTGAAAGAGGCCTAAAGGGCTGCATTCTCAAAAAGAAAGGCATCGGCATTTGCCCTTTTTTTTTAGCAGTATATTTTCCAGTTGTGAACTTGAAGGTCTATGGGAAATATGAAATGCAGGACACACAAGCTCTTGGCGTTTTTATTTTTTTTTATTTTTTTGCTTTCTTGCTTTTTTCTAACCCCTTCCCGACCAGTGTCGTACTAGTACAAAATGTTAATTTTTGAGGGCTTTCCTTTCTAGCGGTACCTCAGGGTCTCTTCAAATGTGACATGGCACCCAAAAACCATTCTTTTTTTTTTTTTTTATTAAAATTATTTTTATTTTAAATTAGACATTACAAAAATCATTATTACATATGAGGAAGTCCACTTAAAAATCGACATACCATCATATACAGTTGATAACTGTCTACCACAACCATAATTCACCCTAAATATTCGCCCCCAAATCCCCGCAACTCCCCCACCCCACTGGACGACGGAGGGGGAAAAAAAACAAAACAAAAAAAAAAACCTAATACCACTTATCCCATATCATATGCCATCTTTTTTCTTTGTTCTGCTTCTTATACCACAGGGGCTCATAATTTTTTACCCTATCCACCAAATTCTTCCAGTGAGTTAAATCTGGATATTTATCGGCCATCCAATTCTTAGCTATGACCAATCGGGCAAGAAACAACAGTCTAGAGGCCAAATTTTTAATACCCCAAGAGACATTCACTCTTCCAAAGTGTCCCAAAATCAAACATTCTGTATTGAAACCAATTTCGATGTCAATGATTCCCTTAATATAACCATAAATTTCCTTCCAAAAGCCTCTTATATATAAACAGTCCCAGCAAAGATCTAAAAAATCTGCCCTCTCTGAACCGCATTTAGGGCAGTTTGCATCTTCCCTCTTTCCCATCTTATGCAATACCACTGGCGTGTAATATAACATATAAACATAATTGAATTGCACCATCCAGTGATTTTCATTTCTAGTCATATATTTCATATTTCCAAATATTTCCTCCCATTCTCCCTCTAACCCGGACTGTGAAACCTCATCCCATTTAGCCTGTGCTTTGTGTGCTCTTCCTTCTGTGAAACCCCTAATAAAACACCTATAAAGCTTTGATAAAGAGTTCTTCTTCGTTGTGGAGTCCTGTAACAATTTAATAATATCATGCGAGTTAACCACTAATTTCCCTTTGTCTTTCATACCCAAAAAAACATTACATAAACAATAATATTTAAACCACCCACTACCCTTTACGTTATATCTGGCCTGTAGTTCCGTAAATAATATAATTTGACCCCTATCAAACAAATGATATATAGGGATGAGCGAACTTTTGAAAAGTTCGGTTCGGTTCGGCGAATTTTTGTGAAGTTCGAATTCGTACGAACCGAACCTAAAACGAACCTTGCTATAACGGCTAAATAATTGCTGCAACAATAATGGGAGTCTGGTAGGGTATAGTTTCGTTTACTTGCAGTTGTTATTACAATGAAAAAAGTGGAAAAAATCAAAGTGACTTCAACAACGGCAACGCAAAATATACGCATATTTGAGAATTTACACTAATGCGTGCGCTAATGCGAACATTCCTACTCAAGTAACGAACATACAGTGTAGCGTTGTCAAAGGTACGTTACTTAACTGAATATGTACGCATTAGTGTACTCATACACTGCGTCTGCGAACATTCCTACTCAAGTAACGAACATACAGTGTAGCGTTGTCAAAGGTACGCTACTAGAGATGAGCGAGCATGCTCGTCCGAGCTTGGTGCTCGTTTGAGCATTAGGGTACTCGTAAGTGCTCGCTGCTCGGACGAGTATCTCGCCATGCTCGAGGAAATGGCAACTTCCGCATCGTGCTTTTTTGGCGCCTAAAAACACAGCCAATCACAAGCCAGGAGACTCTGCGTACCACCCAGCATCACGTGGGGCTCTTACATGTCGATAGCAGGGGTTGGCTGGCCTGATCAGGTGACCCTGGAATTTACTACCGACTGGCCGCGGTGCTCGGCTCAGATGCCGTCTGGATGTCGTTAGGGATAGAGCTGCTGCCTTTCGGGGACAGTGTTAGGGCCTGCATTTAGTTGTCTGTTAGGCAGGGATCACCCACAAAGAACCCAACCGCCCTTCTAAGGGCTAGAAGACATTTTTTTTTTTTTTTTGTCACTTGGCTGGCTGGCACTAGTAGTGCAGCTATCGCCATGTATAACCCCCTTTTTTTATGTTCTATCTCAGTGATACAAATCCATTGCACACAGCAGTGTGGAACCATTCTGTGTGTCACAGTTCAGTACACACTCCAATCCGTATTTTCTGTCAAGGTGACACTTTCTGTACGTCACAGAATACAACCAAGTCATTTGCTGCCTGTCACGTGTATAGCTTGATCCCAAAAATCTCTGTGAGACATTTGTCTGGGTCGCAGTCTAAATAGCTACCGTCAGTAGGGTGTCAGTTAGCTTTACGATAGTTTCTGCACGTCACGTTCCCAAAAATACAAAAAAATATAGAAAAAAAATTAGTTTTTTTGTTGTTTTAGCTGAGTGATACAAATCCATTTCACACAGCTGCGTGTAACCTTTGTGTGACACAGTTCAGCATACTCACTCCAAACCGTATATACTGTCCAGGTGACACTTTCTGTACGTCACATAATTAAACCAGACTGAACACGTTTGTGGGTTTCAGTACAGCAGGCCCATTTATTATTATTTTTTTTATAGAATACACTTATATACAGAAAATATTGAACCCCAGGGCAAAGGGTCGAGGACGAGGGCGTGGGCATTCATTTACTGCAGGGGGCAGAGGCAGGGGTCCTGGGCTGGGTGAGACAGTACCTGCTGATGAGGGAACTGTGGAACGCCGCAGAGCTACACCCCCTAGCTTCATGTCTCAACTTACAGGGACACGTGGTAGAGGACTGTTAAAACTACAACAGTGCGAACAGCTGATCTCGTGGATTGCGGATAATGCTTCAAGTAATTTGTCCGCCAGTCAGTCTTCCACGCAGTCCACCCACGTTACCCAAGGGAGCACTCCTCTGGCTCCTCCACCTCAACTTCCTTCCCCCCAGTCTGCTCCCTTCCAGGAAAATTTGGAATGCGATCCGGCATACTCTCAGGAACTGTTTTCTGGACCCTTCCCAGAGTCACAAACCACTTTTCAGGTTGCTGCTGACCTCGTTCCCGATGCCCAAGTGTTCCAACTGTCGCAGTCTGTGGGTGATGATGATGATGATGATGACAATGTTGAGTTAGTGGAAGAAGTTTGTAAAGAGGTGTCGGACGATGAGGAGACACGGTTGTCAGACAGTGGTGTAGTTGATGTAAGGGGAGGAATTTCGAGGGGGGAGCAGACTGAGGAATCGGAGGATGACGAGGTGACTGACCCGAGCTGGGTTGATATGCCGAGTGAAGACAGTGCTTCTGAGGCGGAGGCGAGTGCTGCACCAGAACAGGTTGTAAGAGGCAGTAGTGTGGCCAGAGGGAGAAGCAGGGCCAGAGCTGGTGCATCAGCAGCAACTGTTTCACGTAGTGAAGCTCCCGTGTCGAGGCCTAGATGTTTGCAAGTCTGGAGGTTCTTTAAAGAAAGTGAGGATAACCATCGGACTGTGGTGTGCAACCTGTGCCACACCAGGATCAGCAGGGGTGCCACCACTACTAGCCTAACCACCACCAGCATGCGCAGGCATATGAGTGCTAAACACCCCACTCAATGGAACCAAGGCCGTTCACCACCTCCTGCGGGTCACACCACTGCTCCTTCCCCTGTGTCACTCGCTGCCTCTGCTAGTCAACCCCCTGCGTCACTCGCTGCCTCTGCTAGTCAACCCCCTGCCCAGGACCCCGGCACGAGCGCCTCCCGCCGGAAAACCACACCTTCGCCTCAACGATCCTCCACAGTGTCCACCAACGTGTCCCAGCGCAGCGTTCAGCTGTCTTTACAGCAGACGCTGGAGCGCAAGAGGAAATACAGTTCCACCCACCCACATGCCCAAGCCCTCAACGACCACATCTCCAAATTGCTTAGCCTGGAGATGCTGCCCTATAGGCTGGTAGAGACCGAGCCTTTTGCAATCTCATGGCGGTGGCTGCCCCTCGGTATTCCGTCCCCAGCCGCCACTATTTTTCCCGATGTGCCGTCCCAGCCCTACACCAGCACGTGTCAGAAAACATCATCCGCGCCCTGACCAACGCTGTTTCTGAGAAGGTCCACCTAACCACGGACACGTGGACAAGTGCTGCAGGGCAGGGACACTATATCTCACTGACGGCACATTGGGTTAACTTGGTGGAGGCTGGGACCGAGAATGACCTTGGGGCCGCTCATGTACTGCCCACACCGAGGATTGCGGGGCCTACCTCGGTCACGGTCTCTCAGACGTACTATGCCTCCTCCGACTCCTCCTCCTCCACCGAATTACCATCCGTGGGCACGGCGCCTTCAGTCGGTAGCTCTAGGCGCAGCAGCAGTGCCGTGGGTAAGCGCCAGCAGGCGGTGCTCAAACTGCTGAGCTTAGGTGACAAAAGGCACACCGCCCAAGAGCTGTTACAGGGCATCATGGGGCAGACCGATGTGTGGCTGGCACCGCTGAACCTCAAGCCAGGCATGGTTGTGTGTGACAATGGGCGTAACCTGGTGGCGGCTCTGCAACTCGGCAGACTGACACATGTGCCATGCCTTGCCCACGTGTTCAATCTAATAGTTCAGCGGTTCCTCAAGACATACCCCAATCTGTCTGATTTGCTCACCAAGGTGCGCCGCATCTGTGCGCATTTCCGCAAGTCCACCACAGATGCTGCCACTCTCAGGGCAGCGCAGCGCCGCCTACAACTGCCCGCTCACCGACTGTTGTGCGATGTGCCCACGAGATGGAATTCCACATTAAACATGTTATCCAGAGTTTACCAGCAGCGCAGAGAGATTGTAGACTGCCAGATGTCATCTTCCACCAGAACTGGAAGTCAGGTCTTTCAGATTCCTCAAGTCAACAATGAGGAGTGGACGTGGATGTCTGATATCTGCCAGGTGTTGAGCAACTTTGAGGAGTCAACACAGATGGTCAGCGGCGATGCCGCCATTATTAGCCTCACCATCCCCGCTGCTTTGCCTGTTAAAAAACTCACTGCTCAGCATAAAGTCGATGCTTTGCGCTTGTCACAAGAGACGGTGGAGGAAGATACGTCGCTTGATAGCCAGAGCACGCTCCGGTCTGTTTCTCAGCGCGTATCGGAGGAGAGGGATGAGGATGAGGAGGAAGAGGAGGAGAATGTCGGCGAGACAGTAGAGGGTACCAGTGCTCAGTCCTTAACTCTTGAGCGTGTATGGGCTGAAGAGGAGGACTTGGAGGAGGAGGAGGAGGAGGAGGAGGAAATGGAGAGTCAGACCAGTGAGGAGAGGGAATTCTTGCTTGTTGGGGCTCTGGCGCACATGGCAGACTTCATGTTAGGCTGCCTATCCCGTGACCCTCGCGTTAGAAGAATTTTTTCAAACACCGATTACTGGGTGTTCACTCTCCTGGACCCACGGTACAAGCAGAACCTTTCCACTCTCATCCCTGCAGAGGAAAGGAGTATGAGAGTGAATAGATATCAACAGGCCCTGGTGCACAAGCTGAAACAATTCTTTCCATCTGACGCCGCTAGCGGCAGAGGGCATGGTTCTGTGGACCAAGTAGCAGGGGAGAGGAGGCGAGCAGGCAGCTTGTCCAGCACTGGCAGGGGAACGCTCTCCAAGGCCTTTGCCACTTTTATGTCACCCCAGCAAGACACTGTCACCTGTCCCCAGTCTAGGCAGAGTAGGGGGGAGCTGTACAGAAAGATGGTGAGGGAGTACCTAGCTGACCATACCAACGTCCGTAGCGATCACTCTGCTCCATACAACTACTGGGTTTCAAAGCTGGACACGTGGCCTGAACTGGCGCTGTACGCCTTGGAGGTGCTGGCCTGCCCTGCCGCTAGCGTGCTGTCAGAGCGGGTATTCAGTGCAGCTGGTGGCGTCATCACCGATAAGCGTACACGCCTGTCAACTGACAGCGCGGACAAACTGACGCTTATTAAAATGAACAAAGCCTGGATTTCACCGGAATTCAAATCTCCTCCGGGGGAAAGCAGCTAAAGATTTTAATAACTTATGTATCCGATTCCTCTTCTCTACTCCTCCTCCTACTCCTCCTCCTCCATATCGTCTTTGCCTAACGCTGACCCAAAAAACGCCATTTTTTAGAGGTCTAACTGGCACTCTTTTAGCACAATTTTTCAGGAGGGCCCCCTACAGGCCCTCTATTCAAACAATTTTTCAAGAGGTCCACCTACAGGCCCTCTCTTCAAACAATTTTTCAGGATGGCCCCCTACAGGCCCTCTATTCAAACAATTTTTCCAGAGGTCCACCTACAGGCCCTCT
>ONZH01028956.1:0-25354 GCA_900303285.1 Rhinella marina
AGGAAGTCCAAAGAGAAAGTGGAGCTATTAAAGAACACAAATAGATAATCTACCTAAAAGATGACACATCAGACATGTGGAAGGAACGTATTTGTAAGGGACTTGATACATTAGAAAATGATATAATAAATAAGAAAAAGAAAAAAATGAAAAATTACAAACAGCAGAAACAAATATCAGTGAGGAATACAGATCAAGAAGTAGGAATACACACTCCAAGAAGAACAGATAGAGAACCCATACAAAGTACACAGATTAATAAATCACCTCAGGATAAAGCTAATCCCAAAAGGGACCAGTATAACATTGCGACCAAAAATAGATATGAAGTATTGATGTCACCGCATTTTTTAGATCACACTCCCCCACATCACAAAACAAGGAGGAAATCACCTCAGAATTTATTGTCACCTCACAGAGCACAAAGAGGATCAGCACAAAAAGAAATCTCAATGCACGCACAGAGAACAACATATCAAGGAACGCAACGAATACAATTTGAGACAGAGACAACAACATCCACAGTCACAGTGGGACAAGAGGATGAGAACAGGAGATACCCAACACACAGGGTCACCACAATGTAGGGCACTACCCACACAGAAGAGGGAATACGAGGAAAGAAAAAGATACGGAGAGGAAGGAAATGTAAACGGATTTCACAAACATCACCAAACACGGAGATAAATGATCAAGACAATATGATTGTAAACATAAGTCAAATTGAACTAACAAGCACACAAATAGGTTTATTAAACAAAGGTTTGAAAGTATGCACCGTCTAAAAATTAGACAAATTTTCAACATACATAGGGATAGAAAAGTTTATACGTAAAGTTTGTTTAAAAAAATATTACATGAAGAACCCCTTGAAAGAAAAGAAGAAAGTAGTGAAGGAACATCTAATTACCAACATACAGAACTGAAGCCTAATCGAGGAAGTAATCCACGTCAGGAGATAAGTAAGGAAGTAGCTACTTTTAAAAAATGTGTAGAGGTGATCTCAGAAAATGTGAAAACAAAAAATATGGGTAACAATATAACAAGAAAGGAAAGGGAAGCTATAAAAGAACTCCAACAACAGAATCAAATAATAATTAGACCTGCTGACAGGGGGGGGGGGGCTATAGTGAAACAGGACTGGAAGAAATATGATGAGGAATGTCAGAAACAACTTTCCGATCGGCATACATATATTGAATTAAAATCTGACCCGACATCACAATATTACAGTGAATTAAAGAATTATGTGGAAAAGGACTCAACAAAGGGATCCTTTTAGAACAGGAATATAAATTTATTTTGGACACAGAAAAATGGTTGCCTGTGTTCTATTGTATCCCTAAGATACATAAAAATATGAAAAATCCCCCTGGAAGGCCAATTGTGTCAGGGATTAATTCAATAACTTCCAACCTGTCACAGTATATTGATAGACTCCTTCAGCCGATAGTGAGAAACTACACCCTCATTTATCAAAGACACTACGGACATAATAAGAATATTGGAACAACTGGAATATAAAAAACATTGGATAATGGGGACAAGCTGATGTCCAGTCCTTATATATCAATTATTGATCACAAACAAGGATTGGAAGCTCTGTAGAATCAATTGGCTGGAAATGGTCAGATGAAGTCAGAACAAGTAGGATTTTTAATACAGAGTGTCTCGTTCATATTAGAACATAATTATTTTGAGTATGATGACAGATATTATCGTCAATGTAGAGGGACTGCCATGGCACCAGATTTGCCCTAGCTATGCCAACCTGTTCATGGCCAATTGGGAACAGGATGTAATACAACCTAAGGCTGGGGGGCAGTCTGGTGCTCTGGCGCCGCTACATTGACGACGTGATATTCATTTGGCAGGACACTATGGAAGCTTTGGACACCTTTATACAAACAATAAACAACAATAATATTAACTTAAAGCTAACGGTTAATATAAATACAGAAAAAAGTAGAATTTTTAGACTTGAAAGTTAGAATAGAAAATAACAGGGTCATCTGCAGCACATTCCAAAAAGAAGTGTCTAAAAACAATTTTATTTTGTTTTCAAGCGGGCATTTACCCAGATGGCTCACTAATATTCCAGTAAGCCAATTCAGAAGAATAAAAAGGAATTGTACATATGAGGAAGATTACAAGAAAGAAAAAACAGTACCCCTTAGCAACAGTAAAAACAGCAATACATAAAGTAGAAAGGTTAGATCGAAATGACTTTTTTAGTCTTAAAGAGAGAGAAATTAATACAGATGAACATCAGAATTTTAGAATGATTCTCCCCTTCCACATGCACTATAGAAAAGTGGAGAACATAATTAGGAAATATTGGCACTACATGCTAGAGGATAAAGTAATAGGGTCCAAATTGCCAGCTAATCCCTTAATTTCATATACTAGAGCCCCGAATTTGGGGCTAAAAGTAGCACCAACAATAAAAAGAAAAGAATAAAGGTAAGAACAAACAAAATTGGTTCAAAATGGAAGGATTTTTTAGGTGCAGCAGGTGCAGTGGATGTAGGATTACCCATTTCCCCCAAAAAACTATGGAAATAATATCAACGCAGAATAATCTAAGACATGAGATAAAAGAAACATTGACATGTAACACAAGTGAAGTGATATATATTCTTTGCTGTACGTGTAACAAACAATACATTGGACGCACCAAACGCAGCCTGAAAACCAGGATAGCTGAACGTATAAATAATATCAAAAAAGGTCTGAACACACACTCGGTGTCCAAACACTTCAGTGAAGTACACAATCAAGATCCAACTAAAATAGTGTATTTTGCAGCAATAGATAAGATCAACAAATCTTGGAGAGGGGGAGACTTAATTAAACAAATGTCAAGAATGGAGTCCAAAAGAATATATGAGTTTGAAACTATAATACCAAGGGTATTGAATTCCGAAATGGAAATCTTTGGATTCTTATAGGGGCGTTTGTCGTTTGTGAGATGGGAGATCGCCGTCTGGCTGTTTATCAGCACGACGATCTCTTCTCTCTGAACGACACACGCCCCCCTTATCATCATTTCAAGGTAGACCATAGAGAAAATGAAAAAATGAAAAATGATAGAAATAGATAGCAATCTGAAATGAAAGTGGAATTGTTTGCAGGAATTGAAAAAACGCAATAAGAACGCAACGAATAAACAATGAGTAAGGAGAGATGAATACAACATTTTAGTGTTATATTTTATAGCATTTTATTGAAACAGTTATTTTATTGAAATATGTATTAACAACATGATTTAAGGTACTGGTGGACTAATGAGGTACCGCCCAGAGGTGGAGTTACTAGCAGCATAAAAGGAGGTGAAGACTCAGATTGATCATACCCACTGAGGAAGAAGCAGCGCTTCGAAACGCGTCTGGGGGATCAGAGTCTTACGCCACCTATTGAAATACAAACCGGGAGATTTTGCTGGCCAGCAAGGAATTTTAAAGAGTATAATATCCCCAGTTGCCGATAAAGCAATCCGTGATCTTCCAGGACCTTGGGAACGATTCAGCAGCCAGGACCTGTGTGACGTCATGACCACATGACTGGTCACGTGACCAACAAGTGAGGTCTGAAGCGGAAGCACGCGGGACGCCACGATTTACTCCGGGAGACCAGCCATACTATACGGCACGCACGGACAGGCAAAGGGGATACATTATGGTAAAGTACCAGATGCAAATAACATTATTATAACTAACTATTTAATACTAATTCAGCAATCTAATACCTTGTCTATTTAATGACTGAAACATATATGCTACTATCTGGGCAATCCAATATCCTTACCATCTACTGACTGGAACTTACTTACCTGGAAAATCCAAAGTTGATATTGAAGAGAAGTGGAGACGTGTCATTTGGACATCAGAGAGAGATATATAATATAAATTTTCATTAATCTATTGTGGTTTGCAACCAGAAATATAGAGTATATATGCATAATTTGCTGCTATAAATCCAATATATACGTTTTAATTATAAGCTATATTGAATACATGCTGCTACAGCAACGGATATACTTTTGCTATCTAATGCTATGGTAACAAAAGTATAATATGAACTAACACACTAACTTAGTAATATTGCGGAACACCAGTATTTTATATTTTTATTTTTATGTTTACTAATGTATGTATATAGTGTTTTATACTGTTTATAAAAAGACTTTTTTGAGGGATAAGAATAAAAATACAATTGAATATCCAAATAAAGAGTGCCCTTCCAATTACTATATATATATACTTTTTTGCACTTTTTGGTTGGGTGAACCAATTGATTGGAAGAGAGCACCGGGAAGTGGTTTTGTATAGAGGTTGAGCCTTCAATATCATTATAATTTGAGCTATTGTCCCACACACATCAGTCAGGCCGTTGCCCCTAGTTACGGCCACCGCGGCCGTGTAGTAGTGGTGGCCAGCTTATTCTTGTTCAAACTCGCTCTGAGGTAACTGCTGTATTGTGAACGCACATTGCATGAGCATGCGGAGACACATCTTAGGGTACTTTCACATCTGCGTTTTGGACGTTACCAGTCCTAAATGCAATGATCAGGATCCGTCCAAAA
Organism: Rhinella marina; assembly: GCA_900303285.1. Taxonomy (NCBI): domain Eukaryota; kingdom Metazoa; phylum Chordata; class Amphibia; order Anura; family Bufonidae; genus Rhinella; species Rhinella marina. The sequence continues at coordinate 4,586 of ONZH01028956.1, forward strand.
CGCAGACTTTATAAACAGATCCTGCTCCATAGAGATGAATAGATCCAGGAACAGGATCCGTTTCTCTGCGTTTTGGAAGCGCAGACAAAAATGCTACAACCCTAAGATGTTTCTCCGCATGCTCAAGCAATGTGCGTTCACAATACAGCAGTTACCTCAGAGCGGGTTTGAACAAGAGCAAGCTGGCCAGCACTACTACACGGCCGCGGTGGCCGTAACTAGGGGCAATGGCCTGACTGATGTGTGTGGGACAATGCCTATACAAATAGGCAAATCTTCTAAACGGTACATTTTATATAAATACATTCTATTAGTAATAATATTGGTATGGCTATATCTAACTATACAAACTACATTTGTGAAATGGGAATACCCCTTTACAGTGGTGGATAGGAAAAGGTTATTTTTTAAAGAAAAGGTCTTTGAGGAGGGTGAAAGAGTAGGACACATGCTGTTGGTTGTTTCAAAAGCTCAACAGCGTTCAGCATGTATAACGGAACTGGTAGATTTGCAGGGAAGGAAGTGTACAGATTCGAGTGGTATCTTGGGTATACTGGAGAATTTTTACTCTTCATTATATAAATCTAGAAGTCTATGTTCCGAGGCCAAAATAGTTGCTTTCCTGGAAGGAATTAACACCGGCAGCAAAAGACTCATTAGAAGCCCCGTTAAGCTTAGAGGAATTAGGAGAGGCGCTAAAATGTATGGCCAATGATAAAGCCCCGAGAACGGATGGCTTACCGGTAGAGATATATAAGAAATTCCAAGGCATATTACTACCTGAACTACTAAATGTCTTCAATTATTCCTTTGAGACAGGCAAGCTTCCAAGATGCATGCAAGAAGCCCTTATAGTTGTATTGCCTAAACCAGGTAAAGATCCCACGACCCCCGACTCTTACAGGCCCATATAACTGCTTACAGCAGATGTTAAAATACTTGCTAAAGTACTTGCACTAAGACTAGCTAAAGTGATTCTGTCTATAATCCACTCTGACCAGATGGGGTTTATGCCGTCCAAGTCTACTTCTATTCATATTAGAAGGGTCTTTACTAGTCTGCAAATGGAGGCAGATAATGGAGGGGATAGAGCGGTGTGGCACTTGAGGCTGCCAAAGCGTTTGACAGTGTGGAGTGGAGGTATTTGTGGTGCACACTGCAATCCATGGGTTTTGGATGCCGATTTATTAAGTGGGTGCAGATATTATATTCAGATCACAAAGCATGTATTAGTGCCAACAGGGGAGTGTCTTCATCCTTTACTTTAGCACGGGGTACTCGGCAGGGATGTCCACTGTCTCCCTTGCTATTTGCCATAGCGATAGAGCCATTGGCAGCAGCAGTGCGCAGTTCCTCATTAATACAGGGCTTTCAGTATGGCCCAGTCCATAACAAAGTCGCTGTGTATGCAGATGATACTTTGCTATTTTTGGGGGACACGTCGTCATCCTTATCGGAAGCTATGTCTCTAATCGGCAAGTTTGGGGATATGTCGGGGCTGAGGATAAATTGGCACAAATCAGCCTTAATGTTTTTGGATGGTCAGACCTCATCAGCTACTGCAGTAGCGAATAATATTCCTTGCTTGGGTAACATCAAATATTTAGGAATATATATTTCACCACGCTTGTCAGACTTTGAGGAATTAAACCTTATGCCAATGTTAGACAGGTTCAGGCAAAAAGTCAAGGTGTGGTGTAAGCTATTCCTGTCAGTGGTGGGTAGAGTTAACCTTTTAAAAATGGTTATAATGCCCCAACTCTTGTATGTCCTCTATAATGCACCAACTTGGATAACATTAGATAAATTTCATCGGATTAATTCTATTTTCAGAGAATTAACGTGGAGAAGGGGTCATCCCAGGATTAATCTAGAGACGTTAAAATATCCAAAGACAGCTGGTGGGCTTTCCTTACCAAACCCATGGATATATTACCTGGCAGCTCAATGTCAGCATTTTAGAGGTTGGTTGGATTCTGGGACCAAGGATATGACAAGTCAAATACTAAGACATAAGATGGGGGGAAGAGATACTATGGATACTGGAGGGTGCTGGAGTACCTCTTGTGGATAATAGAAGTTAGTTAGACTCAAGAGAAAGGTCTGGGAAAAGACTAAGCAGTTTAGAGGGATTGTGGGAATTACAGAGTATATTCCTATATGGAACAATCATATACTCCCGGAATTCCTTTCTTTAAAAGGGTTTCACGATTGGGAAAGAGAGGGGATTAGTAGATTAGGCAATCTCCTAGATGGTGGCGAGTTCTGTACATTCACTAAATTCCAGGAAACATATGACATACCGAAAGGAAAGTTTTACCAGTATCTACAGATTACACATGCATACTCATCCAGCCCGTCTTGTGTAGAGGGGGCGTGTCTGAAGCTGGTAAACCATGTCCTGCTCTTCTGGAGTGAAGAGGGGGCGTGTCTGAAGCTCCGCAGCACAGGAGCTTGTAAGGGGGACAGCCGCAGCCGGACTCTGCATAATGTTGACGCTCCCTTGCTCCAGTCTTATGCTGCGGCCCTGCTACTGCTCCCGGGCCCCTTCTGCCCTCGGACCCTGAAGCATTGGCTTTCCCTGCTTCCCCTATAGCTATGCCCCTGGTTATCTGCATTATTGCTGGTTGCGGTAATTAGCCTCCCGATCATGATGCCCGCTGCACTTGAGAGCGGGCGCCATGTTTGCCTATCGCATACATGTGTGGCGCTGGTAGCGAAAGGGTTAAAAAGTGGGTTGCTTCTAAAACTCTAAACCCTCTAACATTAAAAAAATAATAATAAAATGGCATTTACAAAAGACTGTCAACATAAAGTAGAAATATGGGAAATGTGAAGTAATAACTATTTTACGAGGTATCACTATCTGCCTTAAAAGCAGAGAAATTGAAATGATGAAAATTGCTAATTTTTCCCATAAAGGTGAAATATCAACTCAAATTTACCACTGTCATGAGGTACAAAACGTCTTAAAATGGTTTGGATAAGTAAAAGCGTTCCAGTTATTACGAAATAAATTTGCAAAAAATGCCCAGGTTTAGCAGTCCTACTTTGATGGCAACAGTGGTAACGTCACTTTCACACCACATTGATGATGATATGATCATTAGCTAATATCCAGAGTAACCTCCATGTACATCGCAGACAGCAACTAGTCTGGCTGGGACTGACTCATTAAGAACCTGGTAGGTTGTCACAGGTACCTGGAGCAATGCTCACTGCAGTGCATCCCACAGCTGCTAGGGAGTGCGGGTGGAAGATCCATAGAACAAATGTGGTGAACAAGTCCCAAAAATGCTCTATTTGACTTAAATCTAGAGAATTGGGGGGCCAGGGTAGTACTTAAAAGCCTTGGTCATGTTCTTCCAACAAATGTGCGACATTTCTAGCCATGTCAGATGTTGCATTGTGTAGCTGGAAGATCCTATCTGCCCCAGGGAAGGCAATCAGCATGTATGGGTGTACGTGAGGATGGATTCATACCTAAATCTTGTGCATTCCCCAGACCATAACACTGCCATCACCAGCCTATGTTCTTCCAGCAATGGTTGCAGCGTCCATCCATTTGATGAAGCAGAAAAAATGACGGAGAAGGCAAAATGTTGCCAATCAGATGAGATCTAATTCTGATACTTTTGTGATAATTGAAGCTTTTTCTGTTGATGCAACTTTGTTAGCAGAGGTGCAGTTATGATGAGTCAACTTCAGAGCCACATATACAGTAGAGTTCACTGAACTGTTGTTTTAGATACACGTTTGGTAGCCCCCTGGTTTATTTTGGCGGTGAGCTGCTCCACTGTAGTGTTGCCGTCTGCCTCCACACACCTTCGTAGCCAACATTCATCCCTCACATCAATTGCACATGGTGCTCAGCAGTTTCCAAGTCACTTAATTGAAATTGTGCCATTTGTCCAACCACGATACACTTTTACCACAGCAGCATATGAACAGTTCACGAAATGTGCAGTTTCAGAAGTACTGCCAATCTAGGCCCAAAAGCTAATAACCATTTCTTTTTACAACGCTTATAAATCGCTCCTTTCTCCCATGGCAGCCTATTGAATGCTTTATATACCCACCAAACCAGCTCACAACACATGACTTCCTCCATGATCTACGTGCTGATGACTTCAAACATAGGAAGTATTCATAATAATGTGACCATGTAATAGCTATGCTTTCTTGAAGAGTTCACTTGCAAAACTGAGGACTAGAGCAAATAGATTCAGGAACAGTCTTCATATCATTTATTCATTTTACTCTCAGTTCTGATTTCATGTGCACTAACTGGAATAACTGTACATATCCACTTCATATCTTGGTCAAATCCCCTTCCCTGACTGTCCTAAAATTGTGGCACTCTGTGCAATACAGGCACACAGGAATTGTTACGGCAATGGGTGTGGAACCACTGTGTCAACCAACATATTTGACTTTGGGTGACTTTAAAGGGGTTATCCAATTTCTGAAACAGAGCCCCCCCACGTACCGGGCCCCTCACAGGTAATATACTTACTCGCTCCCCGCACCATGAGTCAGTCCCAGCTCCTGGTCCCTGCACCACCGATGCTGCTTCTCCCTGCACACGGATGAAAACAGACGGGGACGAGCCTCCCTAGCATCGCGGGTGACGTCCCCATCCCCACCTGCCATTGGCTGTCCCCCCTGACACCGGATGTTTTTATCCATGGGCAGGGAGAAGCAATCGCGTTGATGCATGGATTTTTTTTACTTCTGGGCATGGTAAGAAGAGGCTTACATGTGCTGCTGCAGCCAACGACTAGCTTCAATGGTGACATGTCCTCAAGTTGAAAATGACGCATCAGTGATATGCTGGAAGTAAACAATCCAGGGGACTGGAAAATCATTGAACAGAGCCGAGTCTTGAACCTTAGAGTGGGGAGCATGTGAATATAATTATTTCATTAAAGGGGTTCTCCAGGAATTAAGAAAATGAAAATATGTAAATATTACTTTATTATAAATAAATTCCCAAATAACTTTCATTAGTTATAATGGCTCATTTTCTTCTCTGGGGAGCAATCATTAGGAGAAACAAAATGGCTGCCGTCCTATTAGTACACACAAAACCTGTCCTAATCCCACAGGAGGATAAGTTACTTCACAGTACTGAGGTAAAGAGCTGCCTCATCCTCCTCTCTGTCAGGGAGTATGATCCTGAGTTCATGAGGGACATGAAGTACAGAGAGGAGGTGGGAATGTGGATGTGTCCTGCTGTGTGATTAGGACAGGATTTGTGTGTACTAATAGGACGGCGGGCATTTTATTTCTCCTAATGATTGCTCCCCAGACAAAATGAGCCGTTAAAACTAATAAAATGAATTTGGGAATATATTTATAATAAAGTAATATTTAGGTATTTTCATTTTCTTAATTCCCGGAGAACCCCTTTAAGTTCCACATGCTAACTGGAAAACCACTTTAAGATGAGACGCCTACTCTCACTCTAATTAAATGGGGGCAAGTAAAGTATTCTGTAATACTATATTTTTGTCTACCCCCGAGAGAAGATTAAATTGCCAGGGGTTCACCAATGGTAAAAAGGATGGAATTTGCTAGTGTAGATGAAACCATATTCTTCTATATCTGTAAAACTTGTAGCTACCGTCTTCATATTGTAACTAAGGCTACTTTCATAATTGCGTTTATGCTGGATGGGTCATGGATCAGCAAAAAAGCTGCCTTTAGGATAATACAACCGTCTGCATCTGTTATGTTAATGAATCAGCCGCAAGGGAATTAGCAATGATAACAATAATTAGTTTATTGGGATAAAATTTGGGACCTCAAAATAATTTAAACGTATTTTGGCTGAACTATTACATGAGAAAACAATCTCAAACCTAATTAAATCATCTGAAAATATGAAATACAAAGTGCTCTGACTGTTGGTAATAGGTGCTTTGGTCTAGGGAAATAAATGGTTCGCGGTAATTGAACTGAAGTGCAATAGATGTCTTAGCTAGACATTCTGGATAATTTCTTCAGGACCTTTATTTGTGCAAGTGTTTTACATTAAAATACACTTTTGATTTATCTTTTAAATAAAAATGTTTTACAAAGTAGTAATTAACCAAATTTTTTCCTCTTATTAACCACATGGACAACTGATGGTAGTCAGAAAGGTGTGTAAAAATTACATTCCAAACTATGACAAAGCTTGGTTATTAGTGTTGAGCGAGCATGCTCGGCTGAACTCGCTGTTCGGCCAAGCATGCCTACTCTCGGGTCCACTCGGTGTTCGGCCAAACACCGAGTGTACTCGAGCGCAATGCTCAAGTCTCTTCCCCGCACTGTAATGTTGATTTGTACACTAATTGCACTAATGCGTACAAATTCAGTTAATTAGCATACTTTTACGGGTGAAAGGAGTAAAAGAGGAGAAGTCGCGATTCTGACCTTTTTCTATTAACCAGACACCCTCCCCTCTTCCGAGCGGGGGGTGCCTGGTTTAGTCCCATTGACTAACATTATGCTTGGCCAGAGCAACCGAGCATACAAGCACAGAAGTACTCGCTCAACACTATTGGTTATATAGTGAGTGTATGTAAAATCACACAGCAGCAGACAGTCATGAGGTGGAAGGAGATGGGGAGATGAGGAGAAGTGAGAGATCAATCTCTTCATGAATAGAGCCGGTTTCTGCAATGAGGAATTAAATACATGCTAGCCTTTAGCCGAGATACATAGCATACTCAATGTTCTGACCATCAATTTCTATGTAAGGTACATAAGTACAAGAGGTTGAATCTAGTATAAAGATGAAATCACAAGAACTGTTAAATTTCTTTAACCCTAAATGATTAGTTTTTGATTATTTTTGACATATGATCTCGTCCTATAAGCCAATAAACCTGTATTTAGGTCCTATAAAAAATAAAATCCTTCCTACACATAAAACAAAATGAATTTCTTACAGATGGAATTGGCTAAATGATAGAATTCATTCATAGTGAGTTCCTTATCATATGGATTTATGGAATATCCATTAGGTTGGGTGCTGAGGCAAGTGCATAGAGGTGTATAATTAGGAATATTAGGAATAATATAAGTGGTGTAATCACCGTAAAAAAAAAACAAGTCTTGAGTTCTTATTGGTGGAAGCAACTTGTGGATTAATTGATTTTTATCTTTATTACAGATTTAACTTAGTCTAGTTATGTATACTACTGGCAAATAAAAAAAAAGAACACCTAAAAGGAGTTGTAATAAAAAGCCTATTTTACAATACGGCAATGCTGGAGGGTGTTACATGTAATGATCCAAGTTCCAAGATCCTTACTTTATATACACATGTTGCACAGACCTTTTTTTTGTCTGGTATCATTGTTGTTGTTGTTTTTTCTGACAGCACTGTTTTTCTTCTGGTCTCTTACAGAATTGTTGGCTGGGTGTTGTTGAAGTGCTCACTTTGTCTGCTAGATGAACAGGTGCGTCTTCTGTGCAATTTATGGACTTTGAAAAGGCCAAATAGTGGGACTTCGAGTTAGACGAAGTGATGTTTCAACAAGATAATGCCCACTGCTCACAACGTGCTTTACAGGGTATCCAGCAGCTCCCATGGCCAACTCGATCACTAGGCATTGAGAATGCCTGGAATTGGATGGGGCATGATGCAAGTGTAACAGGTCACCGCTGCTGCTGGCTATTGAATGCAGTGGTCATGTGACTACCCCCCCCAATTAATGGATGTTGTTATCTGCACGCAGGGAAGATGCAGAGACAGCTGTGGAGTCATCAGTAAGGAAACCGATGGCGAGAATCTGGTAAGTATGGTCAGCACCGCGGCAGACATTTGGGTGGAAAAGGGGGGGGGGTGTTAAATCTTGGATAACCCCTTTAAGTTTTCTAGGGGATCTGTTTTAATTTCCACTAGTGTATTAACAATCTAGTATATGTTCTACTATAGTTAAATACCCTGCCCCTATATACTTATTATTATACGCCACTGGGACCTCATATGAACATTTCCAGGAACCAAAAGAGAAATGGCCATCTTTATCTATTATCATGTCTTGGTTTTGTATCACTGTAACAAGAAATTCAGTTTCACTCTACATTTTGGCATTTGTTGCCTTGTACTTTAAGCACACAGTTTCACAGTCCCCAGTTTGTAAGCAGGTGCTATGTCTGCTTGGACAAGGCATCTCTTTGTCATTCCATTCCAATCATATGCTACTATTTCTGTCAAAATCCTGCAAACTCTGGTGAACCATGGTTATTTAAGTTCACCTTATAAAAAACTTTATACCATCTATAACATGGTTGTGCCAAATGGTGGTGTATGATAAATACTTTCTAGACATTTTAGTATGAAGATCTTGTTACTCATATAGAAATAATGAATGTAGACAGAGACAAATTCTAAAGACTAGTACATAAATAAATAAGAGCAATTTAGGGGGTTATCCAAGATGCATTGCAATCCTGTGTGGCCACCCATTCCAGATAAGGCTACTTTCAAAATAACGTTAATATTTTCCTGTATTGAGATCTGTCATAGGGTCTCAATACCAGAAAAAACGCTTCTGTGTTGTCTCCATTCATTGTCAATGGGCACTAAATATAATTGAACAGAACAGAATGCACCAAAATGCATTCCCTTCCGTTCTCATACCGGAGAGCAAACCACAGCATGCTGCCGTTTGCTTTCTGTCCTGGGTTGCGGAGCAAGACGGACCCGTGATGACCCACAATGCAAGTCATGGGGATAGATCCGTTTTCTCTGACACAATAGAAAACGGATCCGTTCCCCATTGACTTTCAATGGAGTTCATGACGGATCCGTCTTGGGTATGTTAAAGATAATACAACCAGATCTGTTCATAACGGATGCAGATGGTTGTATTATCAGTAATGGAAGCGTTTTTGCTGAACCCTGCTGGATCCAGAAAAAACGCTAGTGTGAGAATAGCCTAATGTGCCATACATTGGGCAAGTATCCCAGCCTGGCATTAGAACCTGCAGTGCATGGGTCAGTCTGAATCCCTTGCAGGCGCTTTGACTAGAGATTCAGACTCTTGTGATCCCAGCCTATAATCCCAGGGTGGGATCCCATGAGCAATATGCAGCACATGATCCGAGAAGGATCACTGCATATGTCGCATAACCCTTTTAAGTGCAATAAATATGATCCCACCAAGTGATAAATAAGTGCAGAAAGAGAGAGGGCCCTGGCCAAGAAGGCTTCAAGTATATATTTATACATATGTATTCATTAAGCATCCTTCACTGGTATATTTATTGTTTGATGACTGGAAGGTTTGCCCAACTTTTTCTGTGTAGCTGCACGAGTGAATTTTAGGGATCTTGTTTCAATTATATATTTAGAGAGAGACCTCAGGGTGTGCGTGTCAAAAACCTGGTGAGTAATCTTTGCACTGTTTTGGTACATTGGTATGCGATGTATGGACATAATAGATCATACCAATTATTATTATCATTTTAAAGCAATATTAATTTCAAGGTACTGTACATATAAAATACAAAACTGTTTTATTATATAACGTGAGACAATAAAAGCAACAAACACAACAAACAGGATCTTAATGAGTGACAAACTGGTACAGAAGAGAACACTATCTATAGTACAAGTTGGGTAATTCAATGCTTTTCTGTGTAGTACTGCTGTGTGAGTAGGTGACGGGTCCTTATAAAGTTTGGCATTATACAAGTGTACTATATACTTTGAGACTTTTTATAATTTGTATCTTATGAAATATATTACAAAAATATCCTTTATGATAATCTTTATTGGTTGGTGGAATCTTTTAGATGTTCATGTTTTTAATTGTAAGTATTGAACTCAGAGAATCCCCCATATCTTGCAATATATTTTAGCAATAGTATTTTACATATATTACATATTTATGTGACTAATAAAAGATTTTTTTTTTAGACTTTTATGTTGGACTGGTTTCCTATATGTTAGTAGATTTGCTATATATATATAAATATAGGTAAAAGAACGCTGGACTGGTGATGTGAAATAGCATGCAGCCTAACCACACAAGAATGTAATGGATCCCCTTTGCCATTTTTTGAGGAGGAGGACACGTGGGATTGTATCCCCTGTTCTAGGCCTGGGTTACAGAAGATTCCAGAAGATAAGAGATCCTGATTGGGATGATCAGAAACGAAGCAACCGTTCCTTCTATGTGCCACAGCTGCCTGATAGGATTCCTACCAGCTAGTCTTAGATGTTTATTTGTGACGTTGAATGAGGACTTGGAGTTAGCTTAGCTTTAAACTTCTACTATTAAATAAATAGTTATTTCATTTATATTTTTAATGTTTTGGTCATGATCTATGGTAAAACATAGAAGGTGCAACAGCACTCAGCGAACACAGACAGCAAATCGAATACATATAATACCGCCATACTCACCATCTACACGATGCTTGCGCTACATTGTAAATGTGAGATTTTGGCAGATAACTTTATATAAAAGCTATCTGTGCCCGTCTGCCATACCAAGGCGATCTCTTTAAGACGGAACCTAAAAAGCCATAACGCTCAAGGAATACAGGTTCCATATAATGCTGAGCCAACTCTGTTCCACCTCTCCTGGTACCAGTTAGGCCTCCAAATGCATATAAGGAGAGCAGGGCAAAGCTTTATACTAGCACTAATTAAAATCAATAGGTAAGGCAGACAGGTTAGTTAGGAGTGCACGAACGAAAGGTGTGGAGTCAGCCACGCCTCACCTAAACTGCAAGAAAAACTGGGGGTCAGTCAGCACATCCAAGTATGCAGGTGCACGTCACACAGGTGTGGCTGCAAAAATAAAATGGTAAAACATAGAAGGTGCAACAGCACTCAGCGAACAAGACAGCAAATCGAATACATATAATACCGCATACTCACCATCTACACGATGTTGCGCTACATTGTAAATGTGAGATTCTTGGCAGATAACTTTATATAAAAGCTATCTGTGCCGTCTGCCATACCAAGGCGATCTCTTAAGACGGGAACCTAAAAAGCCATAACGCTCAAGGAATACAGGTTCCATATAATGCTGAGCCAACTCTGTTCACCTCTCCTGGTACCAGTTAGGCTCCAAATGCATATAGGAGAGCAGGGCAAAGCTTTATACTAGCATAATTAAAATCAATAGGTAAGGCAGACAGGTAGTTAGGAGTGCACGACCGAATGGTGGTGGAGTCAGCCAGCCTCCACCTAAACTGCAAGAAAAACTGGGGGTCAGTCAGCACATCCAAGTATGAGGTGCATGTCAACAGGTGTGGCTGCAAAATAGAATGGTAAAACATAGAAGGTGCAACAGCACTCAGCGAACACAGACAGCAAATCGAATACATATAATACCGCCATACTCACCATCTACACGATGCTTGCGCTACATTGTAAATGTGAGATTCTTGGCAGATAACTTTATATAAGTGCTATTAATAACTTTATATGAGTGCTGTTGCACCTTCTATGTTTTACCATTTTATTTTGCAGCCACACCTGTGTGACGTGCACCTGCATACTTGGATGTGCTGACTGACCCCGCAGTTTTTCTTGCAGTTTTAGGTGGAGGCGTGGCTGACTCCACCACCATTTCGGTCGTGCACTCCTAACTACCTGTCTGCCTTACCTATTGATTTTAATTAGTGCTAGTATAAAGCTTTGCCCTGCTCTCCTTATATGCATTTGGAGGCCTAACTGGTACCAGGAGAGGTGGAACAGAGTTGGCTCAGCATTATATGGAACCTGTATTCCTTGAGCGTTATGGCTTTTTAGGTTCCCGTCTTAAAGAGATCGCCTTGGTATGGCAGACGGGCACAGATAGCTTTTTTATATAAAGTTATCTGCCAAGAATCTCACATTTACAATGTAGCGCAAGCATCGTGTAGATGGTGAGTATGGCGGTATTATATGTATTCGATTTGCTGTCTGTGTTCGCTGAGTGCTGTTGCACCTTCTATGTTTTACCATTTTATTTTGCAGCCACACCTGTGTGACGTGCACCTGCATACTTGGATGTGCTGACTGACCCCCAGTTTTTCTTGGTCATGATCTATAATTGTCAAACTGAATGTATATTGCATTCAAGAGGCTTTCATTTTGTGAAAATCCAATTAATCTTTTCACCTATCACTGTGCACAAAAGAAACATATGGGGTGAGCAAAATTTCCAGATAAAAAGTTATGTTAGTGTAGGAATCCATCTGAATGAGGTCTCCTTATCTTGGCAGGTGAGCTCATGCAGTTAAATCAAAATGTGCACCTCACAAAGTACAGTAACAATACCTGCTTGTGTTACTGTGAATTCTGAGATTCAGAAATAAATAGGCTTAACATAATTTAGGTGCATAAAAAGTTTACAAAACTATGAAAAAATGATATACAGAAGATAACAGAGTAAAGTAAGTAACATTAATTAAAATAAAATTGATGATATTGTAGAAGGTTTGCATAGTAAAATATCAATTTTTGCAGATGACACTAAACTGTGTAAAGTAATTAACACAGAGGAGGACAGTGCACTGCTACAGCAGGATCTGGATAGACTGGAGGCTTGGGCAGAGAAGTGGCAGATGAGGTTAACACTGACCAAATGTAAGGTTATGTATATGGGAAGGAATAATGCAAGTCACCAGTACATACTAAATGGTAAAGCATTGGGTAACTCTGACATGGAAAAGGACCTAGGAATTTTAGTGAACAGCAAACTAAGCTGTAGAAACCAGTGCCAGACAGCTGCTGCCAAGGCCAGTAAGATAATGGGTTGCATCAAAAGGGGCATAGATGCCTGTGATGAGAACATAGTCCTGCCACTTTACAAATCACTAGTCAGGCCACACATGGAGTACTGTGTACAGTTCTGGGCTCCTGTGAACAAGGCAGACATAGCAGAGCTGGAGAGGGTTCAGAGGAGGGCAACTAGAGTAATAACTGGAATGGGTGGGCTACAGTACCCAGAAAGATTATCAAAATTAGGGTTATTTACTTTAGAAAAAAGACGACTGAGGGGAGATCTAATAACTATGTATAAATATATCAGGGGTCAGTACAGAGATCTCTCCCATGATCTATTTATCCCCAGGACTGTGACGAGGGGACATCCTCTGCGTCTGGAGGAAAGAAGGTTTGTACATAAACATAGAAGAGGATTCTTTACGGTAAGAGCAGTGAGACTGTGGAACTCTCTGCCTGAGGAGGTGGTGATGGTAAGTTCACTAAAAGAGTTCAAGAGGGGCCTGGATGTATTTCTGGAGGGTAATAATATTATAGGTTATAGTTACTAGAGAGGGGTCGTTGATCCAGGGAGTTATTCTGATTGCCTGATTGGAGTCGGGAAGGAATTTTTTTCCCCTAAAGTGAGGAAAATTGGCTTCTACCTCACAGGGGTTTTTTTTGCCTTCCTCTGGATCAACTTGTAGGAAAACAGGCTGAACTGGATGGACAGATGTCTTTTTTTGGCCTTACAAACTATGTTACTATGTAACAGTCACCAAAGCCACGAACAAATGAGCCAGCTCCCAATCGACCAGTGCCCAACATGGCATCTGGCCATATGATACAAAGAAAGGTAGTGGTAGCAACATATATCTTGCCCTGATTATGTCTTTAATGGAGCCTAGCTCTTTGTTATATAGCTAGATGTTTTCCCCACTAACCAACTACATTACAAATAATTAATTCCAAAAAGTATTTATTGAATTGATTGCATACAAGGAGAAATCACAAATATGGTATAAGAATGTAACAGAAGGCAAATAAATTTCTCCTATGGGTACATTTGCATATGTAGTACAGTGAATATGGAGATCTATGATATGAACAGAACAGTTATACAACAATAAAAAATTATGTCAATAAACATGAGTCGTCTAATTCTGTCAAAACTATATCTATAAGAGAAGCAAAGAAAGAGAAAACGGTCTTTGGGACTCCCCCGGTCAGGGGTATGAAGGGAAAGAAAGGGGATAGGGAGATAATAATTGGTCCCCCACATCTTGTGATGTCTGATTATAGGGATAAGTAATATTGCAAATTAGGGGAATTGGAGCATTTCAGCCAGGGGTTCCAAACCTGCAGATAACGTTCCCTGGTATCCTGTAGTGTAGCATTTAGTTTTTCATACAATTATAATAGTATTAACCCCTATGAATAACAGCTGATATTGAAAGAGAGGGTGTACGCCATCTGGACGCTATGTGAATCCTGGCTGACATCAGAATAAATTGGAGAAGTTTATATTCTGTATAATTGAGTGTCGGTGGTTTTAGGCCCAAGAGATATATAGGCACTGATAGGGAAATGTCTTTCCCAAATACTTCATATAATCCTCTTTTAATATTAGACATTACAAATAATTAAAGGAGAAAGGAACACTAAAATACCTTGCAGCACACTACTAAATATAGAGTAAATGGTAACCTTTACTATAATAATCTTAACCTTTTATTATTTTCTCTAAAAATGAATTCCTCTGATTTAATATGGAATTTTTTTTCTGCCAGATTCTATGTGAATCTGTGAGTAAACAAAATTGTGGCTGTGTGCATCATGATTTTCACAAGAATTCAGAAACCAACACTAAAGAAGCACTCCAGGAATTTCTTGGACCTATAATGCAAATTCATCAGCACTATTCCAGCATCTTCATTTGATCCAAGCCAAATTGCATCTGCATATAGTGTGGCCTTCCTTTATAAGCACTTGGGTCACTTGATCCCCAGTCTTCTATCCAGTTCAGAGAATGCTGTTCTGTGTAGACAGGCTGTCAGACTCTCCTGTGAAATACAGAATTACATCATCATATAGTAAATCCTTCCTGGCCATTCTCAGGTGCCGTCCTTCTCCAGTATATTCTGTTTGCTTTGTTCCTTTGTATGTTCCCATGAAAAGAGTGCTACTATGCAGAGTGCTTCTGAAGATCTAATTTATAATGTAATAGATAATAAAGCCCTCCTGACTCACACTAACTGTCTATGCTTTCTATGTGTGCTTTATGTGGATCCAGGGTCAGGGGACAGTATAGGCCCAAGGAGAGGCTCTGCTGGATGTGTCAAAAGGTACCCCAGTATCAAGGATGATTTATAGACTGAGAGAAGAGCCACCACAGCCTGTCTATTATAAGTGTGTAACGTTGGAGGATTGTGCCTTTCATTAGAGAAAACTGCCAGACTGCTTTATTGCTGTACTGCTGTAATAACTAGAGAATTTCAGGATAAATTTGATTTGCTGCGAAGTCAAATTTCCTTGTGCTTCGTGGTAGTGAATCAGTTTAACTTGAAGTAGTGTAAAAAACAAACAAAAAAAAATATACTTACCTCCTCCATTTGCTCGCGATGGACCAGCCGCCGCCTTCTTCATTGAAGATCTCATCTGAAATTCTGTGCGTGGTGACGTATGACGCACAAGATCTTCAAGCAAGATGGCGGTGGCCAGCCCATTGCAATCAAATGGGAGGCAGTAAGTATGATTTCATTTTTTTCTGTTAATTTTACACTGTATAATTATTCTCAGATGCCGCGATCATGTATGAACACGGTATCTGAGGGGTGCAATGATGGGGGAGGCAGAGCCATTGCAGCTCCCTGTCATTGCACCCGCTACTTACAAAAAATGCGTTTCGTGATGAAGTAATTAGTCACGAAGCAAATTTTTTTGTAAAATTCAGCAAAGCAGCCAAATCGAATTTTCCAAAACTTCACTAATCTCTAGTAAAAACAGCAAAATTAAAATTAAACTGTTATTGCTGCACCAGAACTGTGTGCGACATTATTTGTAACCTAATGTCACCTGCCCCACAATCAGCTTTCACACATGCATACAATATGCTGATGTTGAACAGAATCCAGATCCAGTATTACATCTGAAGCTGAAGTGGACCAGGAGGAAGGAGGGTAAGAAAAAAGAGTTTATTGGAGTAACTGGAACCCATTAACCACAGACCTAAGTTACTACAGTAACTCTGCTGACAGACTGTGATAGCTGCAACCCCGATAGCTGTTATTGGTAACTGGAGAAGTACACATACCACATTTAGAGCATCCGTTTTCAGTAATCCATTGCATTCTCCCAAAATCCTCCCAACATGTTTGGTACAGTGTGTCAAATATTAAGCCTTTAATGGGATTACAGAATGTTTTTATCGGTCACTTTGCCATATGTGGATATATTTTCACTTGTGGCCTCTGTAATGTGCTGAAATTGCAGTTCACTTTTTATTACAAAATATGAATATTTCTGCTACAATTTCGCTGATAATACATTGCTGCAATAGTTACATGTCCCACTTAAGAGGAAACAACATTGCTTTTTTGTTGTAAATAAATTCCACACCAATGATTAACAGTGGTCCTCAAAGCCTTGTCATCACACTTAATCTCAATTGAAAATCTTACAAAGTTTTATAAAGCTAAGAGGATTTAATTAAAACCATATTTCAATGTTTAAGAGTACTTTTCCTCATTCACCTAAAAGGCAGGAGGAGCAATATAATGTAGAAGAATTAGTTAGACATGAAAAAGGGGAAAGTGGATTTAAAAAAAAAATTGGCTTAAAGGTAGAGATGAGCGAACATGAACTTCAAAGTTTTTCACTAAAGTTCAGTGTAGAGCAGGGATGCTCAACCTACGGCCCTCCAGCTGTTGTAAAACTACAACTCCCATCATGCTCTACTGTAGGCTGATAGGTGTTGGCTGTCCAGGCATGCTGGGAGTTGTAGTTTTGCAACAGCTGGAGGGCCGCAGGTTGAGCATCCCTGGTGTAGAGGGAAGTGGCAGCCTGGGTCTTTAAGTAGGCCTCAGCCCAGCTGCATTAATCAAGTGGCTGCAGAGTAACTTGTTCCAGGGCTAGGAACAGAGCCCCTCACCATATATAGGTGAGAAACCTAGGTGGAATAGATACACCATTTAACACTTAACTTGCTGCCACTTTACATACCCTCCCCCTCTGCTCAGACCTATAGGGAAGAGCCAGGGGCGGACTGGGAACTTAAAGTGGCCCTGGAAAAATAGTAAAAGTGGCCCTGTTTTGGAGTTGGGTCCAAATTGATGGAAGGCAGGGCCAGCAATACCATATTGTGGTACATTATACCACCTCAACAGAGCCAAATACCACAGTCCATCACAATATACTGCCAGCAGCACAAAATATATCCCAAAAAATTTCACTGGCCGGCTGTGAGTAGGGCTCAGGTGGCCCTCTGGGCATCGGCCCACCGGGAAATTTCCCTGTAAGGTCTATGGCCAAACCGCCCCTGGGAAGAGCACCATGTGCCCCTAGAAAGTGGACCCGTGACAACGCGTCCAAATTGCCTTGCTCCGAGCCCGCACAATGTTCAACAAAAAATTTTAAGTCTTGCAATGCCAAAATCCACCAAGTCACTCTCGCATTCTTCCCTTTATTTTGTGCCATCCATTTTAATGGTGAATGATCAGTGATCAACCTAAATTGTCTCCCCAGCAGATAATACCTAAGGGACTCAATGGCCCACTTAAGGGCTAAGTATTCCTTTCTATTATTGCATAATTCATTTCTGCGGAGGATAACTTTCTGCTAAGGTACATGATGGGATGTTCCTCACCATTAACCACCTGAGAAAGGACGGCTCCTAACCCAACATCTGAGGCATCTTGCCTGTATTATGATGAAGCAGACTGCCAGCATCGGCTGCCTGCTTCATCATCCCTCCGTTCCCCCTGGGCTGGCTAACAGTCAGCCTTGGCTCCGCCCCTCCACCGACCAGATCAACCGATGTCTTGGTGCTCCTGCAGATGTTTTTTAGGAATAAGGTAAGTATATGGTGTTTATTTTTTTAACTTTCTGTGAGTGGCACAAGGTGGGCATATTACTGTGGGGGCACAACATGTTATTGGGGGGGCAAAACTTATTACTGGGGGCACAATGTGGGCATATTACAGGGACCCAACATATTACTGGAGGGCACAAAGTGGGCATGTTACTGGGGGCACAACTTATTACTGGGGGCACAATGTGGGCATATTACTGGGGAGCACAGCTGGGCATATTACTGGGGGCACATAACAGGGCATAATACTGAGGGGCACATAACAGGGCATATTACTGGGGGGCACATAACAGGGCATTTTACTGGGGGGCACATAACAGGACATATTACTAGGAGCACAGCTGGTCATATTACTGGGGGCATATAACTGGGCATATTACTGGGGGCACAGCTGGGCATAATTATAGATGTGTGGCCTAGTGCTGAAAAAATTTGCCGCGCCACGCTCTGCGCGCCGCACAATGTGTCCCTCTTCGTTCATTTACAAAGTTGGGAGGTATGAGATCTGTGAGAGGAGCTGCTAACGTGCAAAATTTGGTACAAACCTTCTATAATATCCAGTTATCTTTAAGAAGACTTTGACCTGCTTTTTGGATACGGGTCGAGGCCAGTTTTTAATAGCCTCAATTTTGTCAATTTGAGGCTTGATGATGCCTCGCTCAATGTTGTAGCCTAGGTAACGAGCTTCTTCTAGGCCTATGGTACATTTTTTGGGATTTGCAGTTAAACCAGCTTCTGAAATTTAGTCCAGAACCGCTTGGACTTTTGCCAGATGGGATTCCCAGTCTGAACTGAAAACAACATCATCTAAATATGCAGCTGGATATTCTTGGTGAGGCTGTAAAATAAGGTCCATCAGCCTCTGGAAAGTGGCTGGGGCACCATGTAAGCCAAACAGGAGGACAACATATTGGAAATGGCCATCGAGTGTGGAAAACGCAGTTTTTTCCTTGGCCTCTTCAGTAAGTGGAACCTGCCAATAACCTTTAGTGAGGTCCAGAGTTGTTATATAGCTGGCAGGCCCTAAACCTCTCAATCAACTCATCAGCCCTTGGCATAGGATAGGCATCAAATTTTGATATTTCATTTAACTTCCTGAAGTCATTACAAAATCTTAGACTACCATCAGGTTTGGGAATGAGGACTATGGGGCTTGACCAGCCACGTTGTGATTTCTCTATCACCCCCAGAGACACTTTTTTTTACTTCCTCTGAGATGGCCTGCCTCTGGGCCTCTGGTACCGATATGGCTTCTGTCTTATCTTTTGTCCAGGCTCAGTCACAATGTCATGCTTTATGACAAGGGTTCGGCCTGGTAATTCTGAAAATGTCTCTCTATTTCTTTGTACAAACTCTCTAGTCTCTTGAGTTTGAACTGCAGACAGGGTTTCTGCGATATGGACCTCTGGTATCTCATTACTAGTACCCTCCCTCGGCTGATTTATAGCTGTGAGAACCTCGCGATCCTTCCATGGTTTGATTAGATTTATGTGATATATTTGAAGGGGTTTTCTTTTTCCTGGCTGATAAACCCTATAATTCACTTCATTTACCTTCTCTCGGATCTCATAGGGACCTTGCCACTTGGACAGAAACTTGCTTTCTACTGTTGGTTGAAATTCCCTGATCTTGGCTGACCTATTGTAAACCCTAGCTTGCGCCTCCTGGGCCTGCTGCATATGTTCTCGAACAATCGGCATAATGGCCGTAATTTTGTCTTGCATTTGATCAATATATTCAATAACACTTTTATGGGGGGTATGCTCTTGTTCCCAGGTCTCTTTGGCTATGTCCAAAATCCCTCGAGGATGTCTACCATATAGGAGCTCAAACGGGGAAAACCCTGTTGACGCCTGTGGCGCTTCCCGTATGGAAAACATAAGATAGGGCAACATGCAATCCCAGTCTTTTCCATCTTTATCAACCACCTTTTTAAGCATCCCTTTAAAGGGGTTATCCCACGAATAATGTAAAAATTGAAAATCAGACATCATATAGTACATGACAATCTCTTTCTAACAAAGCTAGAACCAGCCCTGTACCTGACATGGATCCAGAGATCTCCCCATTCATTGCTCTGCTAGATTTATATCAAGCTGACAGCTCGGGGAGTGTCTTTTCTGCTGCAGCTAAGGGGGCGTGTCCATGCTCTCCCTATCACAACTCAGGAGACAGTTAAAAGTTGAATCTGAGCATGTGCAGCCTGCTCGGTGAATAGGTCAAAGAAATAATAAATTAAGTGGTCCTATACAGATACATTTTATTGAATAACTCAGTGGCTATACAAAATTTTTAATGACATGTAATTACAAAAGTATTCCGATCCAGGTGCTGGTTTGAAAACTGTAGAATATTTTTCGTGGGACAACCCCTTTAAGTGTTCGATTGAATCTTTCCACAAGACCATCAGTCTGAGGATTATATACTGAGGTACTGTACATAAATGCGTAATTTTTAACAGCCGACATAGCTCCTTAGTAACCTTGGACATAAAGGGTGTTCCCTGGTCTGTTAGACTTTCTGCTGGGATACCTGTACGGGTGAACATTTGGAACAGTTCTTTTGCTATAACCTTAGATGATGTGTTCCTGAGAGGTATTACTTCGGGATAGTGGGTGGCATAGTCTAGGACCACCAAGATATGGACTCTCATTGCATTCAGTGGTAGCCATCTGGTACCAGGTGAAGTATAGAGTGGGCTTAGCATGCATGTTGGTACCTGCATTCACTGAATTTAATGGAGGCCATCTTGGCACCAAAAATGATAAAAGCAGAGTGGACCCAGCATGCATGTGGAACCTGCACTCCCTGAATTTTATGGTGGCTGCAAGGCACATAACAGGGAGCATTTAGTGTTAGGTTCCCGTCTTACAGACGTCTCGCCTTGACGTTTGGCAGACGGGCCCAAATAATTTTGTACAAAATATATTTGTCACAAATCTCAAATTTAATAAATAAGTGTAGCATTAGCACC